>JAPEVW010000145.1:32500-280000 GCA_027921565.1 Artemia sinica | reverse complement strand
TTATGTTGATGTTTTCATTGGTTATGATGTTGTTGGTTGTTGTTGTGATGGTTATGTTATTTGTTGGTTAGGTTATGTTGATGATGTTTGATGGTTGATGTTTTGCTGGTTGTTGGTTATGTTTGGTTATGCTGTTCGTTGGTTATGTTTCTTTTTGATGTTTGATGTTTGATGGTTATGTTATGTTTGATGTTCGTTGGTTAAGTTAGTTGTTGGTTATGTGATTTGATGGTTGTGTTGGTTATGTTGTTTGATATTTCTTGGTTATGTAATTTGTTGGTCGTTGGTTATGTGATTTGATCGTTATGTTGTTTGTTATGTTTGCAGGATATATTTGAAATAATTGCTGTTACTAGCCAATGCCACCCTTTTCCGAGCGCCCTTTTGTTTTTTTCTATGACAAGCCCCTTTGTTTTTCTACGGCATGCCCTCTGACGTCACGTGACACACCCTTGCACCTGTACAATGCATTCAGCTGTTTTTACTGGAGCCCTGTTTCTAGGCAACATTTCTAGCGCATGTTTCATCATGTGACACACCTCTTTGCTTTTCTATGACAAGCCTTTGTTTTTCAATGTAACACTTGGAATATTTTCGTAACATTGTCTCTTGTCAGCGTTACATTCTGTTGATGTTTCAAAGTTCAGTTTAGAATTTTTCGTTGAAATGTAAGGCTTGGAAAATTTTTATACTGTCGTGTCGTGGGTTACCTTGTCAATATTGCATTCTCCCGATGTTTCAAATTTCATTATGGAATTTTTGTATCGAAATGTAAGAATTGGAATATTTTTGTACTGTTGTCTCGTGGTTCACCATGTCAGTGCTACATTCTGCTGATGTTTCAAAGCTCTCATCAGGGTTTTTTCATTGAAATGTAAGACTTGGAATATTTTTGTACTGGTTTACCTTGTCAGTGTTACATTCAGTTGATGTTTCAACGTTTATTTGGAATTTTTTTCCTTGAAATGCAAGACATCGAATATTTTTGTAGTGCTATGTCACGATTTACAATGTCACAGTTACACTTTCATGATGTTTCAAAGTTCATTTTGGAATTTTTTCACTGAAATGTAAGACTTGGAATATTTTTCTGCAGTGTTGTGTCGTGGTTTACCTTGTCACTGTTACATTTTGTCAGTGTTTCAAAGTTCAATTCAGGAGTTTTCTTTGAAATGTAGCACTTGGAATATTTTCGTAGCGTTGTGTCTTGTCACCGTTACATTATATAGATGTTTCAAAGTTCAGTTTGGATTTTTTTTTCGTTGAAATGTAAGACTTAGAATATTTTGTAGTGTTATCTCATGATTTACTTTGTCACGGTTACACTCTCTTGATGTTTCAAAGTTCATTTTGAAATTTTTATCTCGAAATGTAAGACTTGAAATATTTTTGCACTGTTGTCTCGTGGTTCACCATGTCACTGCTAAGTTCTATTGATGTTTCAAAGTTCATTTCGGGATTTTTTTTCTCGTTGAAATATTGAGATTTGGAATATTTTTTGTAGTGGTTTACCTTGTCTCTGCTATATTCTGTCAGTGTTTCATGTTCATTGTTAATGTAATGTCATTGTGGGGGTGAATTACAGCTTAATAGTTAGGGTGGGAACATTAAGAAATTTTTCCCATGGAAGAGGTGAAAATCTAACAGGTACAAAAAGAAATGGATATTTTCCTTAAAAGCTCTTAATATGTCTTAAATTTGCATCTTATATCAACCTTATTCCTCCGGTATTGCATGCTAGAGGGGAGGGGTCGTATTGTCGCGATAGTGTGAAATCTAAAATGCTACGTAAAGAAACGATGCATTTGCTTTTTATCGTTAATAATATCTTAAGAGAAAATATCCCATGGAGTGTATCAAATCGGGAGAGTAACGCATCATTCTAACGAGTACCAAAAAGCGGGGAATCTTAGCTGTCATGCAATAGATTATTTTTAGAATATGGTTCCTGATACAAAATACTGTGAATAAAAAAGTCATAGACGACTTGCTTGGGGCTCTGTACCATTGGGAGGAAATGACCTTTCGAGTCCTGGCGGGGTCAAGAACTCTAGAAAAAGAAAAAAAAATGAAAGGTATTTCGTGCAAAAAATGAAACGCCGAAAAAGAAAATGTCTCGAGGCTTTTGAGCAGAAAATGTCAAAATGGTATTATCTGGCAGTGATTGATGCGCCGTCCATGCTTAAGATGCGCTGACCTTACATAAAGTATGTACCGCCATTAATTAATGAAAAAAAGAACGCTTTGGGGGTTTCGGGCGAAAAAAGTATTACGTGACAGTGTTGCACAATATTTACGTAAGGTGTGAGCTGTCATTACGTTACAAATGGGGATTCCTTCATGGGTTCCTTTCGCAAAGTACATATCTGTCCGTTTGAAACGGGGTAAGTCTTTTGACGTCATTGGAGTCCAGAGGGGTGTGTCGTGGAGTCTTGGCAACTGTGTTCCCTTTAATAGAACGGTTAATCGCATTGCGTAGGTGTGACGACTTGAGGGGTTGGTAGCTCAACTTATCTGAACCTTTAAAGGCGAGGGTGTGTCGCGCGGTGTAACATGCACTTGAAACTGGGGTGTGTACCGTGACGTCAAAGGACTGTCGCAGAAAAACAAAGGGGCTTGTCATAGAAAAACAAAGGGGTGTTTCACAAGATAAAATATGTGCTAGAAATCTTGCCTAAAAACAGGGCTCCACTAGAAACAGCTGACTGCATTGTACGTATTAAGTGGGTTTCTCTGGGCTTCTCCGTAAAATTTTCATTAAAATATTCCTTTCTTTCTGTTTATACGGTTATGAAAACCTCCTCCCTCTCTCCTCGAAAGCTCCTGCACACCATCTAACGCAAAGCAGAGTAAGGGGGTATAATTAGCCTGAAGCCTTAGGAGATGGATAAGCCCCTTCTTCCGAGGGTTTAAAGTTGCATAAGATATATGCTTGTTAAATGAGACATTTCCCTTTATATATTTAAATTCTACAGAAAACAGCCAATCTACTATCTAATTTAATAAAAAATATTTTATAGCTCCCAGTTTTTTTTGGAAGTCCTAGTAACCGATTTAAACAACCTTCCCTGAGCTCCCATGAAAATTATTCTTAAAAACAGAAACTGTGTATTAGAAATGCAATATTTTTGCTTTAAAATCCCTACCCAACAGAAAACACAGGATTTCGCTTTTTTCGTGGGGGATTGTTATTATAACAATCTCTATCAATTCCTCAGTCACATACAATCAACATTTTGTGATAGCCTTTTTGTTCCGCATAGTTGAAGGATAAAGTAGCTATGTCTCTGGAATGTCAATCCCCACAGTCCTCAGGATAAGGGCTGTAAGTTTTGCAATTGGGCCATTGTTTACATACAGCATTTGCTATTGAGATACGTGGACCTTTTTGACCTTTAGTTTCCAAAACGACGATTTAGGTGAACCTTTCAGAGGATGTTCAGGGGAGCGTTGAACTAAATCAAAAAACGTCATGTCCATACGGGATGTCAAAACGTCTACGTGCCAGAACTGTTACCTGTGTAAAAATAAAGTGATAGTAGACAGTGAAATCGCAGGCAAAATCTAAAGGGTATTGGCACCCAATATCACAAATGAATATAAAGGTGAATTGATGGAAAATAAAGCACACATGAACATTATTATTACTATTTTTTATGTCTATGTAAGAATTTTTTTTCTTGGAATTTACCAAGTAAATGAATTTATTCAATGCAAAAGTACTTTTTTATTAATTTTTGATACTCAGTCATCATTTAAAAGACTTTACCAAGAATTTACCAAGTAGTTGAGTTTGTTCTTTGTAAAAGTGTTTTCTTATTGATTTTTGATACTCCGTCATCAATTAAAAGACTTGGAATTGGCCAAGTACTTGATTTTGTTCTATGCAAAAGTGTTCTCTTATTAATTTTTGATGCACAGTCATCAATTAAAAGATTTTGAATTTATCAAGTAGTTGAATATTTTTATGTAAAAATGCTTCTTTATTAATTTTTGATACTCAGTCATCAATTAAAAGCCAACTAACTGAGAAAAAGCCAAAAAGCCAACAAATCAATTACCAACTATCGGAGTTTGTTATATGCAAAAGTTCTTTTTATCTGTCACCAATTAAAAAACTTGGAATTTACCAAGTAGTTTAATTTGTTCTATGCAAAAGTACCTTTTTTTTTATTAATTTATGATACTCAGTCACCAATTAAAAGACTTGGAATTTACCAAGTAGTTGAATTTATTCTATGCAAAAGTACTTTTTTTTTTATTAATTTTTGATAATCGGTCATCAATTAAAAGATGTGGGATTTGTCAAGTAGTTGAGTTTGTTCAATGCAAAGGTGTTTTCTGATTAATTTTTCATGCTCAGTCATCAATTAAAAGAATCTGAATTTACCTAGTGGCTGAGTTTGTTCTATGCAGATGTACTTTTTTTATTAATTTTTAATACACATTCATCAATTAAAAGACTTGTAATTTACCAAATAGTTGAATTTATTCGATGCAAAAGTACTGTTTTTTATTAAGTTTTGATACTCAGTCACCAATTAATAGACCTGGAATTTACTAAGTAAAGGAGTTTGTTCTATGTTAAAGTGTATCTTTTTTAATTTATAATACTCAGTCAACAATTAAAAGACTTTGAATTTAACAAGTAGTTGAATTTATGCTATGCAAAAGTACTTTTTTTTTATTAATTTTTGATACTTGGTCATCAATTAAAAGATGTGGGATTTGTCAAGTAGTTGAGTTTGTTCTATGCAAAGGTGTTTTCTGATTAATTTTTAATGCTCAGTCATCAATTAAAAGAATTGAAACATACCCAGTAGCTGAGTTTGTTTTATGCACAAATACTTTTTTGTATTAATTTTTAATACTCATTCATCTATTAAAAGGATTGGAATTTATCAAATAGTTGAATTTATTCTATGCAAAAGTACTTTTTTTTTTATTAATTTTTGATACTCAGTCACCAATTAAAAGACATGGGATTTACCAACTAACGGAGTTTGTTCTATGCAAAAGTGTATCTTTTTTTATTTATAATACTCAGTCAACTATTGAAAGACTTGGAATTTACCAAGTAGTTGAATTTATGCTATGCAAAAGTACTTTTTTTTTTATTAATTTTTGATACTCAGTCATCAGTTAAAAGATTTGGAATTTACAAAGTAGTTGAGTTTGTTCTATGCAAAAGTGCCTTTTTGTTAATTTTCGATACTCAGTCATCAGTTAAAAGACTTTGACTTTACCAAGTAGTTAAATTTTTTCTTTGCAAAAGTACTTTTTTTATTAATTTTTGATTCTCGGTCTTCTATTAAAAGACTTGGAATTTGTCAAGCAGTTGAGTTTATTCTAGGCAAAAGAGCTTTTTTTTATTAATTTTTAATACTCAATCATCAATTTAAAGACTCAGAATTTACCAAGTATATGAATTTATGCTATCCAAAAGTACTTTTTTTTAATTAATTTTTGATATTCACTCATCAATTAAAAGACTTAGAATTGACCAAGTAGTTGATTTTGTTCTATATAAATGAATTCTCTTATTAATTTTTGATGCTCAGTCATCAATTAAAAGACTTGGAATTTACCAAGTAGTTGTATTCGTTCTATGCAAAAGTACTTTTTTATTAATTTTTGATACTCAGTCATCAATTAAAAGACTTGGAATTTACCAAGTGGTCTAGTTTGTTTTATGCAAAAGTGCTTTTTGTTAATTTGTGATTATCAGTCATCAACTAAAAGATTTGGAGTTAGTCAAGTAGTTGAGCCTGTTCTATGCAAAAGTTTTTTCTTATTAATTTCAGAGGATCAGTCATCAATTAAAAGACTTTGAATTTATCTATTAGTTGAGTTCTTTCTATACAAAAGTGTTTTCTTATTAATTTTTGATGCTCAGTTATCAATTAAAAGACTTGGAATTCACCAAATAGTTGAATTTATTCTACTCAAAAGTATTATTTTATTAATTGTTGATACTCAGTCACCAATTAAAAGACTTGGAATATACCAAGTAGTTGAATTTATTCTTTGCAAAAGCACTTTTTTTTTATTAATTTTTGATGCTCAGTTACCAATTAAAAGACTTGGAATTTACCAAGTAGTTGAATTTGTTGTATGCAAAAGTGCTTTTTGCTTAATTTTTTATTCTCAGTCATCAATTAAAAGACTTTGAATTTACCAATTAGTTGAGTTTGCTCTATGCAAAAGTGCTTTTTTGTTAATTTTTTTTAACTCAGTCATCAATTAAAAGACTTTGAATTTACCAAATAGTGGAATTTGTTCTATGAAAAAGTAGTTTTTTATTAATTTTTGATGCTCGGTCATCAAATAAATGACTTGGAATTTGTCAAGTAGTTGAGTTTGTTCTATGCAAAAGAGCTTTTTATTAATTTTTATTCCTCAGTCATCAATTAAAAGATTTCGAAATTATCAAGTAGTTGAGCTTGTTCTATGTGAAAATATGTTCTTTTTAATTTTTAATGTTCACTCATCAATTAAAAGACTTGGAATCTACCAAGCAGTAAATTTTTTTATATGCAAAAGTGTTTTCTTATTAATTTTTATTTGCCAGTCATCAATTAAAACACTTAGAGTTTACCAAGCAGTTGAATTTGTTCTATGCAAAAGAACTTTTTTACTAGTTTTTGATACTCAGTCATTAATTAAAAGACTTGGAATTTACCAATTAGTTGGGTTTGTTCTATGCAAAAGTGCTTTTTTGTTAATTTTTGATACTCAGTCATCAATTAAAAGACTTGGAATTTGTCAAGTAGTTGAGTTTGTTCTATGCAATAGTGTTTTCTTATTAATTTTCGTTACTCAGTCATCAATTAAAAGACTTGGAATCTACCAAGCAGTTCATTTTGTTATATGCAAAAGTGTTTTCTTATTAATTTTTATTGCTCAGTCATCAATTAAAACACTTAGAGTTTACCAAGCAGTTGAATTTGTTCTATGCAAAAGAACTTTTTTACTAGTTTTTGATACTCAGTCATTAATTAAAAGACTTGGAATTTACCAAGTAGTTGGGTTTGTTCTATGCAAAAGTGCTTTTTTGTTAATTTTTGATACTCAGTCATCAATTAAAAGACTTGGAATTTGTCAAGTAGTTGAGTTTGTTCTATGCAATAGTGTTTTCTTATTAATTTTCGTTGCTCAGTCACCAATTAAAAGACTTGGAATTTATATAATAGCTGAGTCTGTTCAATGCAAAAGTGTTTTCGTATTAATTTTCGATGCTCAGCTATTGATTAAAAGACTTGGAATTTATCTAGTAGCTGAGTTTGTTCTATGGAAAAGTACTTTTTTATTAATTTTTGATGCTGCTAATACCAGAACAGTTTTTTTAAGTATATATCATTAGGTAACGTGTTACCACCAACACTAGCAAGAAGTTGTCCCCCATCATCAACGATTACTTTTATGTTTCCATTCTCTTTGAGCACTAACTTCTCTGGAAAGGATACCATTCCGTATCCACCATTTGTATGATGGAAATTCTTGGGTACTCCAAAGGAATTTAGCTCCTCGCTGTCATGACAACGCACGCATACATTTCCAATAAGATCCCCATTAATGCTTGTTTCATAGTTCAAACATTTCTCCTTGTCAGAATTCAACACAACGATGATTTTATCGTGTGCAGACACTTTCTTCGAATATTTAATTTTCACTTTTAAAAAAATATGATACAGGTGGTTATCCTTCTAATGTAAGAAAATTACTGATTTAATGCATACAAAAAACTAGGCAGTATCAATAAATAGCCATAGAGTGCTACTGGGATAGCCACGTTAAGTCGAAGAGCAGCCATAGAGTACCACAGGTACAAACGTAAACATATTTCTTGTCATTTTAAGACATGTAAAAAGTTGAAAAAACGTTCTGGTCGTAGTAATAAGGCCTCCACTAAGGCGTTCCCAAACCTTTGCAAACCAACTGCCAAGACCATAGCCCGTTATTGATGAATGATCTTTGTAATAGTCCATTCCATTAGCATTTGGTCTTGGACCAAGAGTAGCAACACAGCAATGAATACCAGGGCAAACGTGTTGAGGTGGCGAGGACAAAACAGGTTCCTTCCCCCCAAAGACACCCCCCTCCCCTGGAGTCCTCTCCCCTCATCTTCCTTAAATTACACATGTTATTCTTTATATTTAATCCTTTTATAAGCCACAATAATGCCAAAAAATTACGTAAATTATCAAGGTGCCCTCTGAAAATGAATGCTACTAGGAGGATGGAATCTATTGTTGGGATATGGGCATTATGATTGGCTTAGGTTGCAAGAAACTTAATTCACGGGATTTAAAGACATAATTTTTTAATATGAAATACCTGAAAATGTCTTGATGGAGATGATGTCTTGCCAGGGTTGGGGATTGTGGGTGGGGGGGGGGGGTCATTAAATGTCATTGTGGGGGCGAATTACATCGTGAAAGTTACGGTGGAGACATTAAGGAATTTTTCCCATGGATGAGGTGAAAATCTAACAGGTACTAAAAGAAATGGATATTTTCCTTAAAAGCTCTTAATATGTCTTAAATTTGCATCTAATATCAACCTTATTCCTCCGGTATTGCATGCTAGAGGGGGGGGGTGTATTCTCGCGAAGGTGTGAAATCTAATATCCCACGTAAAGAAACGATACATTTTGTGTTTTATCGTTATTAATATCTTGAGAACAAATATCCCCTGGAGTGTATCAAATCGGGAGAGTAACGCATCATTCTAACGAGTGCCAAAGAATGGGGAATCTTTTCTGTCATGCAATACATTATTTTTAGAATATGGCGCCTGATACAAAATACAGTGAATGGTTTCATGGACTGACTTGCTTGGGGCGCTGTACCATTGGAAGGGAATGACCTTCCGAGTCCTGGCGGGGTCAAGAGCTCTAGAAAAAAAAATATTAAAGGTGTTTCGAGCGAAAAATGAAACGCCGAAAATGAAAATGTCTTGAGACTTTTGAGCAAAAAATGTCAAAATGGCATTATCTGGCAGTGACTGGTGCGCCGTCCATGCGTAAGATGCGCTGACCTTACATAAAGTGTGTACCGCCATTAATTTAATTAATAAAAAACGCTTTGGGGGTTTCGGGCGAAAAAAAGTATTACGTGAAAGTGTTGCACAATAATTACGTAAAGTGTGAGTTTTAATTACGTTACAAGCGGGGATTCCTTTCGCAAAGTACATATCTGTCTGATTGAAACGGGATAAGTCGTATGACGTCATTGTAGTACAGAGTGGTGTGTCACAGAGTCCTGGCAACTGTGTTTCCCTTAATAGAACGGGTAACCGCATTGCGTAGGTGTGACAGCTTGAGGGGTTGGTAGCTCAGCTTATCTGACCCTTTAAAGGCAAGGGTGTGTCACTTGGTGTAACATGCAATTGAAACGGGGGTGGGTATCGTGACGTCAGAGGACTGTCTCAGAAAAACAAAGGGGCTTGTCATAGAAAAACAAGGGGGTGTGTCACATGATGAAACATGCGCTAGAAATCTTGCCTAGAAACAGGGCTCCGGTAGAAACAGCTGACAGCATTGTACAGGTGTGAGGATGTGTCGCGTGACATCAGAGGGTATGTCGTAGAAAAAGGGGCTTGTCATGGAAAAAACAAAGAGGTGTTCGGAAAAGGGTGGCATTGGGTAGTAACAACATTTATTTCAAATATGTCCTGCAAACATAACAAACAACATAACCATCAAATAACACAACCAAAAACCAACAAATCACATAACCAAGAAACATCAAACAACATAACCAACATAACCATCGAATCACATAACCAACAACCAACATTACCAAAAAACATTAAACATAACATAACCATCAAACGTCAAACATAAAACAACATCAACAAGAACCAACATAACCAACAAACATCAAACATAATATAACCATCAAACAACAAATATCAAACAACATCAACAAGAAACATAACCAACAAACAACATAACCAACATAACCAACAACCAGCAAACATCAACATAGCATAACCAACAAACAACATCAACATAACATAACCAAGAAACATAACCATCAAACATAACCAACATAACATAACCAACATAACCATCAAAGAACAACCAACTGTCATAACCAGCAAATATCAACAAACATCAAAGAACATAACCATCAAAAATCATCAACATAAAATTTCCAACAAACAACCAAACACCAAACAACAACCACCACTCATGACCATCAAACATCAACATAACCAACAAAGAATATAACCATCAAACATCAACAAACAACATAACCAACAATAATATCTGTGTTAGGATAAAAGTTAGTTGAAAAAGTTTCTCCAACACACAAAAAGCAAGCCAAAGTATGGATCGTTATAGAAAAAACCATAAAGATATAAAATATTTTGCTTATTGTATTTTGTTTTCAGTAAAGCAAAAATTATTTCCTGGTCTTGCGAAGGCATGGTGGTTGCTCGTTTATTGATTTTGCTCGTTTTGAGCTTGACTCGCTTATTTAATGTAATTTCTGTTCGTTTTGAGAATCATTTTCTTATTGATGGTGATTTGTGGTAGTTTATGTTTGGAAGATTATTTGACTTTATTTTTCTCATTTTAGTTTAATCGAGCTCTTTACATTTCATTGAAAAACTTGTTTTGTGATATTTTTTTAAATTAATCATAGGCAGCGCAATAGCGCTGCCTAAGTAAAGAACGATAATGACACAATGTATTATTATTTATTTATTTGTTTCTTTAGACCAGGGCCCTTCGTATCGAAGGAGTTGTCGTAGAAACTTCAAACTGACTCTTTTGATTGGAAATTGAAAGGGCTTGTGCCCTTTTTAATAGTTGAAAGTGATTGAAAGGCAACTAACACCCCTTCCACGCCGACCATTTCCTCGATCACATACAATCAAAATTTTGAGATAACCATTTTGTTCAACGTAGTTGAAAGATCTTGAAATGATGTCTTTGAGGAGGACACTATCCCAGAGCTCTCAGGGCAAGGGTTGCAAGTTATGCCAAGGGGACATATAAGGTTTTGTTGAAAGTTTTGTAGTAGAAACTTCAAAATGGGCTTATTCGATTGGGATTTCAAAGGGCTAGTGCCCTTTGTTATAGTTGAAAGTCATTGGAGGGCAACTAATCCCGATGGAGGGCCATTGGAGGGCCCTAAACACGACGACCATCATTTCCCCAATCCCAAGCAATCAAATTTTTGAGACACCCATTTTGTTCAACGTAGTTGAAAGTTCTTGGAATTAGGTCTTTGAGGATGACATCCCCCTCACAGCCCTCAGGGCAAGAGTTGTAAGTTATACCCTGGAGGCATACAAGGTCTTTCTAGAAAGTGTTGTCGTAGAAAACTTCAAAAAGGATTCATTTTATTGGAAATTGAAAGAGCTACTGCCCTTTTTCATAGTCAAAAGTGATTGGAGGGCAACTAACCTTTTCTCACGCCCACCACTTTCCAAAACACGTCCAATCAAAATTTTGATATGGCCATTTTGTTCAACGTACTTGAAACTTCTGGAAACTCTGTAATTAAGAATGAATCCCCCCACACACACACACACCTTTCAGGGCAAGGGTTTTAAGTTATGCCCTGGGGGCATATAAGGTTTTTATAGAAACCACTGTCGCAGAAAATTCAAACAGGGCTCATTCAATTGGAAATTGAAAGGGCTAGTGCCCTTTTTAATAGTCGAAAGTGATTAGAAGGCAACTTAACCCCCTCTCACGCCATTTATTTCCCAAAACCCATCCAATCAAAATTTTGAGATAGCCATTTTGTTCAACGTAGTTGAAAGTTCTGAAAATTTGGTCTTTAGGGATGACAACCCTCACAGCCCTCAGGGTAAGGGCTTTAATTTATGCTCTGGGGGCATATAAGGTTTTTATAGAAATGGTTGTCGCAGAAAATTCAAACAGGGCTCATTCAATTGGAAATTGAAAGGGCTAGTGCCCTTTTTAATAGTAGAAAGTGATTGGAGGGCAAGTAACCCTCCTCTCACGCCCACCATTTTCCCAAATACGTCCAATCAAAATTTGAGATAACCACTTTTTCTTTCAACTTAGCTGAAAGTTCTAAAAATTAGGTCTTTAGGATGAACCCCCCCCCCCCAGTCCTCTGGGCAAGGGTTTTAAGTTATGCCCTTGGAACATATAAGGTTTTTTATAGAAAGGATTGTCGTAGAAAGTTTAAAAAGGGCTCTATCGATTGGAAACTGAAAGGGTTAGTGCCCTTTTTAATAGTAGAAAGTGATTGGAGGGCAACTAACCTTTTTTCACGCCCACCACTTTCCAAAACACGTCCAATCAAAATTTTGATATGGCCATTTTGTTCAACGTATTTGAAACTTCTGGAAGTTATGTAATTGAGGATGACAACCCCCCCCCCCCACCCCCCACACCTTTCAGGGCAAGGGTTTTAAGTTATGCCCTGGAGGTATATAAGGTTTTTATAGAAACCACTGTAGTAGAAACTTCAAAAAGGGCTCATTCAATTGGAAATTGAAAGGGCTACTGCCCTTTTTAATAGTCGAAAGTGATTAGAAGGCAACTTAACCCCCTCTCACTCCCTTTATTTCCCAAAACACGTCCAATCAAAATTTTGAGATAGCCATTTTGTTCAACGTAGTTGAAAGTTCTGGAAATTAGGTTTTTAAGGATGACAACCCCCACAGCCCTCAGGGTAAGGGTTTTAATTTATGCCCTGGGGGCATATAAGGTTTCTATAAAAAGGGCTGTAGCAGAAAATTCAGACAGGGCTCATTCGATTGGAATTGAAAGGGGTAGTGCCCTTTTTAATAGTAGAAAGTGATTGAGGGCAAGTAACCCTCCTCTCACGCCCACCATTTTCCCAAATATCTCCAATCAAAATTTTGAGACAGCCACTTTTTCTTTCAACTTAGTTGAAAGTTCTAAAATTAGGTCTTTAAGATGACCCCCCCCCCCCCCCCAGTCCTCCGGGTAAGGGTTTTAAGTTATGCCCTGGGAACATATAAGGTTTTTTATAGAAAGATTGTCGTTGAAAGTTCAAAAAGGCTATTTCGTTTGGAAACTGAAAGGGCTAGTGCCTTTTTAATAGTAGAAAGTGATTGGAGGGCAACTAACCCGCCTCTCACGCCAACCATTTCCCCAAACACATCTAATCAAAATTTTGCGATTGCCACTTTTTCAACATAGTTAAAAGTTCTAGAAATTAGGTCTTTGAGGATGAAAACCCTCCCCCCCCAGCCCTCAGGGTACGGGTTTTAAGTTATGCCCTAGGGGCATATAAGGGTCTTATAGAAGTTTCTGTTGTAGAAACTTCAAAAGGACTCATTCGATTGGAAATTGAAAGGGCTAGTGCTCTCTTTAATAGTCGAAAGTGATCTGAAGGGCAACTAACCTCCCTCTCACGCCCACCATTTCCCCAAACACATCCAACCAAAATTTTTAGCCATTTTGTTCAACGTAGTTTAAAGATCTGAAAATTTGGTCTTTTATGATAACAAACCCCCCCCCCCCTCCCTCCACAACCCCCAGGGCAAGGATTGTAGGTTATGGCCTGGGGCATATAAGGTTTTTATAGAAAGTGTTGTCATAGAAACTTCAAAAAGGGCCCATTCGATTGGAAACTGAAATGAATAGTGCCCTTTTTAATAGTCGAAAGGGATTGGATGGTAACTAACCCCCCTCTCACGCCTACCATTTCCCCGAATAAATTCAATCAAAATTTTGAGATAGTGATTTTGTTCAACGTAGTTGAAAGGTCCGAAAATTATGCCTTTGAGGATGACAAACCCCCCACAGCCCCCCGGATAAAGGTTGTAAGTTATACCCTAGGGTCATATAAGGTTCTAACAGAAAGCGTTGTCGTAGAAACTTCAGAAAGGGCTTATTCAAGTGGGAGTTGAGAGGGCTAGTAGCTTTATTAATCGTCGAAAGTAATCGGAGAGAGAATCCCCCCACGCCCATCATTTTCCCAAACATTTTCGATCAACATTTTTATACGGCCATTTTAGGTGTGAAAATTATGTCTTTGATATTGACAACCCTCCCCCATAGCCCTCTGGACCAGGGTCGTAAGTTATGCCCTTGGAACATATAAGGTTTTTATAGAAAGTCTTGTCGTAGAAGCCTCAAAAAGGGATCTTTCGATTGAAAATTAAGAGGACTAGTACCTTTTTTATTAGTCGAAAGGGATCAGAGGACAAATGCCCCCCCACTGCCATGATTTCCCCAAACACTTCTTATCAAAATTTTGAGATAGTCATTTGGTTCAACGTATTAGAAAGGTCTGGAAATCATGTCTTTAGGGATAACAAATCCCCCAGCCCTCAGGGTAAGGGTTGTAAGTTATGTCCCTAGTCATTTAGTTCAACAAATCAGAAAGGTCTGGAAATCATTTGTTTGAAGATAACAAATCCCCCAGCCCTCAGGGTAAGGGTTGTAAGTTATGCCCTGGGGACATATCAGGTTTTTTATGGAAAGCGTGGTCATATAAACTTCGGATGGGGCTCATTGGATTGGTAATCATACGCTGCATTGTTCTTTTTAAGAGTCAAAGTGATCTGAGGGCAGTTACCCCCCCCCCTCCTACACACACACATACACGTTGTATTGTCCCGAAATGTATCTAATAGAAATTTTGAGATAGCCATTCTATTCGAAATAGTCTAAATATCATATAACAAGGCTTTTGGGGTTGAAACAAACTCCAGAGATTAGGTCAAGGGTTGTAAGTTATGCCCCGGGGGTATTTAATGTTTTTATGGAAGGGATGGTTTTTTAACTTTAGAAGAGGCTCAGTCTTGTTCCCTGAAAAAGGATATGTAACGAACAGAAATTAATTAAAAGACTTAAAAGACTTTTACAAAAGTCTTGAAAAGACTTTTACAAAAGTCTTTAAAAGACTTTTAAAAGACTTTTACACAAAATAAGTTCTTCCAAAAAAGTAAAGAACTCCATTAAACCAAAAATGAACAAAAAGAAAAAAAGAATCAAATAATCTACTAAGCATACAACTACCAGAAATTTAGTATTGATAAATAAGTGAAACCTAAAAAAAGAGAAATTAAAATAAATAACAGAGCCAAACTCAAAACGAGCAAAAATTAATATGAGTAGGGTTCTAAACCCCTATGCTTTCTAAAAGCTAGAATATAATTTGTTCTTTACTGAAAGAAATTCTTTTAAATGTTTTCACTTTTATAACTTTAAGTAAATTACAGTAAAGTACAAATTATATTCTGGCTTTTAGAAAGCATAGGGGTTTGGAACCCTACTCACATTAATTTCTGCTCGTTTTGAGTTTGACCCTGTTATTTATTTTAGTTTCTGTTTGTTTTGGGTTTCATTTATTTATTGATACTGATTTGTGGTAGTTGAATGCTTGGTAGATTATTTGACTCATTTTTGTTCATTTTTGGTTTAATGGAGTTCTTTACTTTTTTTGAAAAACTTATTTTGTGGAATTTTTTTAAATTAATTACTATAAAGAGCTGATTCTTTTGCCAAAAACATGTTTTTCTCAGTTTCGCTTGCAATTAGCACAAGTTGCTCCTTACTTATCATTCATTGCCACAAACTATTTGATTACACCCCTTTACTTCTGCTCGTAATAGGCTTTAAAATGGCTCTTTAACATTTTTTTTTAATTTTTCTTTTTGGAAAATAATTTTTCAAATTAATATAGAAAAATCAAGCGAGGAATACCTTGGTATTAGATTGACAAAGGACTTGGGCATCGAAGTAATTTGAAGTGATTTTAATAAAAGAAATTAAATGATAAATAGGCCGAGCCTCGGAGTTAATATCTCGAAGGAAAAAAAGTTGAAAAAAAAAATTGTAAAATTTACCTTGTTCTCTCAGCTACCCCTCTTTAATTCATTGTCGGAAAAAGTCATAGCGAAGACATCCGGCAATATAATCCCTGCGTTTCTCTGATTGACGTTTTGACATTGAATATCATTTGACAGGATTACGCCTATAATCCATCTATGATTGTTTGATTATTTGGCTGGGAAAAATAGGGTCCCTGTTTTCTTAGATAAAGAGTTTTATATCCTCCATGTTTTAAATAGAAAGTTTTGCACTCTTTAACGACTGTTGGTCCATTTACACCAGGGAACAGTGCTTCCAACCAGTTTGTTTTTGTAAACTTATTTAGTTTCTGAGTAATAATCTATTATCACGCTACACATGAGCACAAATATAATAAAAGAAAAAAAAGAGTAAATTTTGTTTAAGTAGACCTGCTTCTTTTCATCAGGCGCACACGTTATTTTGTCTATTTTATGTATGTCTAAATCTATTTTTTGTCATGTAGCCTCACAAAACAGATATAAGATATTCTTTTTATAGAATTGAATTGCTTTTTTCTGAAAAATTATGTTTTCTTGTGGTATAGAGTCCAAACTTCTTATATTCAACAAACATTTGAACAAAGAAAGAAAAATGCATCATTATACCCCCCCCCCCCCGCAAGAAGCTCCAAGACTGGAAATACATAGATTGAGAGAAGAAGAGAAAGAAAGGGAGAGAGAGGGGAAGGGTGGGAGAGGTTGAGAGAAAAGGACACAATAAAAACATGCACTACAAAAAAAAACAGGAACTGTCGACCGTACACTCATTACCCACTTTAAATAAAGCCAGAGTGAGATGCAAAAAGGAATAAAAATTACTGTTATACGTTTTCAAGGATTTTCTTCCACGGATAATGTTCTTCGCCTTATCATATATCATGGAGAGGGCTTTTAGTAAGGAAGAAAAGGATAACATCTATTCAGTTGGAAAATTAGAGACGTGAGACTGAACTAAACAATGAAGCAAATTTTCGCAATCGATCCCGCAAAAATGCGCTCAAGTTCCCGAAAAATTTTGTGATTCATCGATTTATTCATTTCATTTGGATTAAAATGTCAATTGGGCATTATTTTTTTCCTTTTTTTATAGACTAAGAGAGTTTTGTGGCATTTCCGGCTTCCCTGAGCAATCCATAAATATGCGTATATCTTTGAAAACCAGAATATGATAGATAAATAAATATCTGTATAAGACTATGTAAGAAAAACCAGTGACTGAATGTATTTCCGAAAAAAGTTAAATTTTTTGTTTTAATTCACCTTTGACAAACTGGGTTGTTTTATCTTTGTTTGTTATTGTTCTACCCTAAGGGACAAAGCGGTGTCTTTATTAGTATTAAAACTTGTTTTTGAGGAGGAAAATCCCCCCAACCCTCAGGGCAAGGGTTTTAAATTATGCCCTGGGGCATATAAGGTTTTTATAGAAGGCGGTGTCGTAGAAACTTCAAAAAAGGCTCATCCGATTTGAAATCGAGAGTTCTAGTGCCCTTTTTAAGAGTCGAAAGTGATTGGAGGGCAAATAGCCCCACCCCCTAAGCCCATCATTCCTTCAAACACATCCAGTCAAAATTTTGAGATAACCATTTTGTTCAGCGTAGTTGATTTCCAGATAGAAAACATATTTTTGAGGAGAACACTCCCCCACAACCCTCAGGGCAAGGGTTTTAAGTTATGCCTCGGGGGCATATAGGGTTTTTTATAGAAGGCGTTGTCGTAGAAACTTCAAAACAGGCTCATTTGATTGAAAATTCAAAGGGCTAGTGCCCTTTTTAATAGTCGAAAGTGATTAGCCCCCCCCCCCACGCCCATAATTTCCCCAAACACATCGAATCCAAATTTTGAGATAGCTATTTTGTTCAGCGTAGTTGATTTCCAGATAGAAAATATGTTTTTGAGGAGGACACTCCCCCAAAACCCTCAGGGCAAGGGTTTTAAGTTATGTCCTGGGGGCATATAAGGTTTTTATAGAAGGCATTGTCGTAGAAACTTCAAAAAAGGCTCATTCGATTGGAAATTCAAAGGGATAGTGCCCTATTAAATAGTCGAAAGTGATTGGAGGGCAACTAGCCCCCCTCCCACGCCCATCATTACCCCAAACACATCCAATCAAAATTTTGAGATAGACATTTTGTTCAGCGTAGTTGATTTCCAGATAGAAAATATGTTTTTAAGGAGGACAATCCCCCACAACCCTCAGGGCAAGGGTTTTAAGTTGTGCCCTAGGGGCATATAAGGTTTTTATAGAAGGCGTTGTCGTAGAAACTTCAAAAAAGGCTCATTCGACTAGAAATTCAAAAGGCTAGTGCCCTTTTTAATGGTCGAAGTGATTGGAGGTCAACTACCCCCCCCCCCTTCCCACGCCCATCATTCCCCCAAACACATCCAATCAAAATTTTTAGATAACCATTTTGTTCAGCTTAGTTTGATTTCCAGATAGAAAATATCTTTTTGAGGAGGACACTCTCCCACAACCCTTAGGGCAAGGGTTTTAAGTTATGCCCTCGGGGCATACAAGGTTTTTATAGAAGGCGTTGTCATAGAAACTTCAAAAAAGGCTCATTTGATTGAAAATTCAAAGGGCTAGTGCCATTTTTAATAGTCGAAAGTGATTGGAGGGTAACTAGCCCCCCCCCCCCACGCCCATAATTCCCCCAAACACATAAGATTTTGAGATAGCCATTTTGTTCAGCGTAGTTGATTTTCAGATAGAAAATATGTTTTTGAGGGGGATACTCCCCCACAACCCTCAAGGCAGGAGTTTTAAGTTATACCCTGGGGGCATATAAGGTTTTTATAGAAAGCGGTGTCGTAGAAACTTCAAAAAAGGCTCATTCGAGTGGAAATTCAAAGAGCTAGTGCCCTTTTCAATAGTCGAAAATGATTTGAGGGCAACCAACCCCCCTCTAACACCCACCTTTTCCCTAAACACATTCAATCAAAACTTTGAGACAGCCATTTTATTAAACGTAGTTTTAAGTTCTGGAAATTAGGTCTTTGAGGATGACAACTACCCCACAACCCTCAGGACAAGGGTTTTAAGTTATGCCCTGGGGGCATATAAGGTTTTGTATAGACAACATTGTCGTATAAACTTCAGAGAGGGCTCATTTGATTTGAAATTGAAAGTTCTAGTTCACTTTTAAAGCATCAAAAGATATTGGAGGGTAACCAGCTCCCCCCCCCCCCCCTAAACCCTATTTTCCCTAATGCATCCAATAAAAATTTTAAGATGGCTATTTTGTTAAAAATAGTTCAAAGATCATATAGCAAAAATTCCAATGTTGACACAACCCACCAGGTCCCGGGGGCAGGCGTTTTAAGTTATGTCCTGGGTGCATATATGGGTCTTATGGAAGGGATGCTCGTATAAACTTCCGAGGGGGCTCATTTGATTGGATATTGAAAGTTCGAGCTCACTTTTTAATTGTCAAAAGAGATCCGAGGGAAGCTATCCCCCCCCCTCACGCCTTCTTTTTCAAAACCCATCTGACGAAAATTTTGAGATAGACATCTTGTTAAAAAAATAGTTCAAAGGTCGGATAAGAAAAACTCCGGTGTCAATACAAACCCCCAGGGCACAGGGGATGGCGTTCTAAGTTATTCCCTAAGGGGATATATGGTTCTTATGAAAGCGATGCTCGTATAAACTTCATAGAGGGCTCATTTGATTGGAAATTGAAAGTTCTAGTTCACTTTTTAAGAGTCATGAGAGTTAAACTAGCCCCCCCATGTTCTTTTTCTCCAAACCCGTCCACTGCAAATTTTGGGATAGCCAGTGTTTTTGAAATTGTTCAAAAATTAGATAAAAAAAACGCCCCCCAGATCCCTAGGGAAAGGCGTTGTAAGTGTTATCCTGGGGGTGTGTATGGTTCTTATGAAAGGGATGCTCATATAAACTTCAGAGGGGGCTCATTTGATTCGACATTGAAAGTTAGTAGAGAGGGAGGTGCTACTCGTGACGGGGCACAATATATGGGCATAGCCTCCCTAGGGAGAACACGTGGTTAATGGGGTCAATGGCCTCTTTCTCCAGGTGTGTTTTTGGCACGCCCGAGGTGAATGTTATGATCTAGGAAAGAGTATTTGTTGTTGTTGTTTTTGGCCAAGTGCCCGCTAGGGAAGAATGTTATGATCCAGAAATAGTATTTGTTGTTGTTGTTGTTTTGGACTTCCCCTTTCTTGACAGATCAATCAACCAATCACATCATCTGTCAGACTTTAAAAATTTTCGCCTAGAAACGATTCTCCAGGAATAGATCCAAGTCATTAATGTCTTTGCCTCGGAAACAGTTCTACTGGTCGAACTCCAAAAGATATTAATAAACATTGGCAATGGAAACAATTCTCCAAAGAAAAATCTTAGCGATGAATTGTTTTAGCGCGGGAATCAGGTTTCTTAGTAATTTCAAATGTGACAGCGCAGAGATGCCAAAACAAAAGGAACACACTGAAATTACGATTAGGGATTATTTGGGCGAAACCGTTTTAGGGAATTATTTTGGCGAAACAGTTAGAGACATTTTAAAAGATGATTTTAGAAAAGGTTATAGAAGAGGAAACTCTGTGGTCTCTTATACTACACAAGTTCCATTTGAACAGTGGTGTGAGGTCCTCTACCCCAACCCCGAAGGGTTCCGATCCCCCTACCCCAACCCCGAAGGAAGCCCCCGGTCCTCAAAGGTCCCCCGGGCTCCCAAAGGACCACCCGGCCCTCAAGGGTCCCCCAGACCCCCAAAGGACCCCCAGGCCCCAAAGGGCCCCTCCCCCCTTGGCCCCCAAAGGGCCCCCTCCCCTACCTCTCCCTCCTTCTCCTCCCCCCTCCTAACCGTCCCCTCCCCTCCCCTCCTCCCCCTCCCCCTCCCCTCCCCTCCTCCCCTCCCCATCCCTCCTCCCCTCCCCCATTTTTTAATATTTTTGTGCATTGAGACACAGAAGAGCCCCCTCCCCCCGGGCCCCCCAAAGGGACCCCGACGCCCCAAAGGCCTGATTTTTCAGAGTTCATTTTGAATTTCTTTCGTCAATGTCTCAGTTACATTCTCTTAATTTTTCAAAGTTCATTTTGGATTTGTTTCGTTGAAATGCAAGAGTTGGAATATTTCAGTAGTGTTTTGTCATGGTTTACCTTGTCACAGTTACATTCTCTTGATTTTTCAAAGTTCATTTTGGATTTCTTTCGTTGAAATGCAAGAGTTGGAATATTGCAGTAGTGTGTTGTCGTGGTTTACCTTGTCACAGTTACATTCTCTTGATTTTTCAAAGTTCATTTTGGATTTCTTTCGTTGAAATGCAAGAGTTGGAATATTTCAGTAGTGTGTTGTCGTGGTTTACCATGTCACAGTTACATTCTCTTGATTTTTCAAAGTTCATTTTGAATTTCTTTCATTGAAATGCAAGAGTTGGAATATTTCAGTAGTGTGTTGTCGTGGTTTACCATGTCACAGTTACATTCCCTTAATTTTTCAAAGTTCATTTTGAATTTCTTTTGTTGAAAAGCATTGGTTGTGGTTTACCTTGTCACAGTTACATTTTCTTGATTTTTCAAAGTTCATTTTGAATTTCTTTCATTGAAATGCAAGAGTTGGAATATTTCAGTAGTGTTTTGTCGTGGTTTACCTTGTCACAATTACATTCTCTTGATTTTTCAAAGATCATTTTGGATTTCTATCGTTGAAATGCAAGAGTTGGAATATTTCAGTAGTGTTTTGATGTGGTTTACAGTGTCGCAGTTACATTCTCTTGATTTTTCAAAGTTCATTTTGAATTTCATTCATTGAAATGCAAGAGTTGGAATATTTCAGTAGTGTTTTGTCGTGGTTTACCTTGTCACAGTTACATTCTCTTGATTTTTCAAAGATCATTTTGGATTTCTTTCGTTGAAATGCAAGAGTTGGAATATTTCAGTAGTGTTTTGATGTGGTTTACCTTATCACAGTTACATTCTCTTGATTTTTCAAAGTTCATTTTGAATTTCTTTCATTGAAATGCACGAGTTTGAATATTTCAGTAGTGTTCTGTCGTGGTTTACCTTGTCACTGTTACATTCCCTTGATTTTTCAAAGATCATTTTGGATTTGCTTCATTGAAATGCAAGAGTTGGGATATTTCAGTAGTGTTTTGATGTGGTTTACCTTATCACAGTTACATTCTTTTGATTTTTTAAAGTTCATTTTGAATTTCTTATGTTGAAAGCAAGAGTTGGAATATTTCAGTAGTGTTTTGATGTGGTTTACCTTGTCACAGTTACATTCTCTTGATTTTTCAAAGTTCATTTTGAATTTCTTTCGTTGAAATGCAAGAGTTGGATTATTTCAGTAGTGTTTGGTTGTGATATACCTTGTCAAAGTTACATTCTCTTGATTTTTCAGAATTCATTTTGAATTTCTTTCGTTGAAATGCAAGAGTTGGATTATTTCAGTAGTGTTTGGCTGTGGTTTACCTTGTCACAGTTACATATTCTTGATTTTTCAAAGTTCATTTTGGTTTTCTTTCATTGAAATGCAAGAGTTGGAATATTTCAGTAAGTTCATTTTCCATTTCATTCATTGAAATGCAAGAGCTGGAATATTGCAGTAGTGTTTTGGTGTGGTTTACCTTATCACAGTTACATTCCCTTGATTTTTCAAAATTCATTTTGAATTTCTATCGTTGAAATGCAAGAGCTGAAATATTTCAGTAGTGTTTTGTCGTGGTTTACCTTGTCAGAGTTACAATCTCTTGATTTTTCAAAGTTCATTTTGAATTTCTTTTATTGAAATGCAAGAGTTGGAATATTTCAATAGTGTTTTGTCGTGGTTTACCTTGTCACACTTACATTTTCTTAATTTTTCAAAGTTCATTTTGGATTTATCACGTTGAAATGCAAGAGTTGGAATATTTCAGTAGTGTTTTGTCGTGGTTTACCTTGTCACAGTTACATTCTCTTGATTTTTCAAAGTTCATTTTGGATTTATCACGTTGAAATGCAAGAGCTGGAATATTTCGCTAGTGTTTTTTATGGTTTACCTTATCACAGTTACATTTTCTTTATTTTTCAAATTCATTTTGAATTTCTATCGTTGAAATGCAAGAGTTGGAATATTTCAGTAGCGTTTTGTCGTGGTTTACCTTGTCAGAGTTACAATCTCTTGATTTTTAAAAGTTCATTTTGAATTTCTTTTATTGAAATGCAAGATTTGGAATATTTCAGTAGTGTTTTCTTGTGGTTTACCTTGTCAGAGTTACATTTCATGATTTTTCAAAGTTCATTTTGAATTTCTTTCGTTGAAATGCAAGAGTTGGAATATTTCAGTAGTGTTTTGTTGTGGTTTACCTTGTCACAGTTACATTTTTTGATTTTTAAAAGTTCATTTCGGTTTTCTTTTATTGAAATGTAAGAGTTGGAATATTTCAGTAGTGTTTTCTTGTGGTTTACCTTGTCAGAGTTACATTTTCATGATTTTTCAAAGTTCATTTTGAATTTCTATCGTTGAAATGCAAAGTTGGAATATTTCAGTAGCGTTTTGTCGTGGTTTGCCTTGTCACAGTTACATTCTCTTGATTTTTAAAAGTTCATTTTGAATTTCTTTTATTGAAATGCAAGAGTTGGAATATTTCAGTAGCGTTTTGTCGTGCTTTGCATTGTCACAGTTACATTCTCTTGATTTTTCAAAGTTCATTTTGAATTTCTTTTATTGAAATGCAACAGTTGGAATATTTCAGAAGTGTTTTGTCGTGGTTTACCTTGTCACAGTTACATTCTCTTGATTTTTCAAAGTTCATTCTGGATTTATCTCGTTGAAATGCAAGAGTTGAATTATTTCAGTAGTGTTTTTTCGTGGTTTACCTTGTCACACTTACATTCTCATGATTTTTCAAAGTTCATTTTGAGTTTCTTTCATTAAAATACAAGAGTTGGAATATTTCAGTAGCGTTTTGTCGTGGTTTACCTTGTCACAGTTACATTCTCTTGATTTTTCAAAGTTCATTTTGGATTTATCTCGTTGAAAAGCAAGAGTTGAATTATTTCAGTAGTGTTTTTTCGTGGTTTACCTTGTCACACTTACATTCTCATGATTTTTCAAAGTTCATTTTGAGTTTCTATCATTAAAATACAAGAGTTGGAATATTTCAGTAGCGTTTTGTCGTGGTTTACCTTGTCACAGTTACATTCCTTGATTTTTCAAAGTTTATTTTCAATTTCTTTCATTGAAATGCAAGAGTTGGAATATTTCAGTAGTGTTTTGTTGTGGTTTACCATGTCACAGTTACATTTTCTTGATTTTTAAAAGTTCATTTCGGTTTTCTTTCATTGAAATGCAAGAGCGGGATTATTTCAGTAGTGTTCTGTCGTGGTTTACCTTATCACAATTACATTCCCTTGATTTTTCAAAGTTCATTTTGGATTTCTTTAGTTGAAATGCAAGAGTTGGAATATTTCAGTAGTGTTTTGTTGTGGTTTACTTTGTCACACTTACATTCTCTTGATTTTTCAAATTTCATTTTGAATTTATTGCATTGAAATACAAGAGTGGGATTATTTCACTAGTGTTTTGTCGTGGTCTACCATGTCACAGTTACACTCCCTTGATTTTTCAAAGTTCATTTTGGATTTCTTTAGTTGAAATGCAAGAGTTGGAATATTTCAGTAGTGTTTTGTTGTGGTTTACTTTGTCACACTTACATTCTCACGATTTTTCAAAGTTCATTTTGGATATCTTTCATTGGATATCTTTCATTTCATTTCTTTCGTTGAAATATGTTTTGTTGTGCTTTACCTTGACACAGTTACATTTTCTTGATTTTTGTTAGGTTAGGTTAGGTTAGGTTAGGCTAGATCAAGTTAGGTTAGGTTAGGTTAAGTTAGGTTAGGTTAGCCTACGTACGCGCGCGTATGTAGGCTAACCTAACTTAACCTAACTTAACCTAACTTGATCTAGCCTAACCTAACCTAACCTAACAAAAATCAAGAAAATGTAACTGTGTCAAGGTAAAGCACAACAAAACATATTTCAACGAAAGAAATCCATAATGAACTTTGAAAAATCAAGAGAATGTAACTGTGACAAAGTAAACCACGACAAAACACTACTGAAATATTCCAACTCTTGCATTTCAACGAATGAAATCCAAAATGAACTTTGAAAAATTAAGAGAATATAACTTTGACAAAGTAAACCACGGCAAAACACTACTGAAATATTCCAACTCTTGCATTTCAACGAAATAAATCCAAAATGATCTTTGAAAAATCAAGAGAATGTAAGTGTGGTAAGGTAAACCACGAGAAAACACTAGTGAAATATTCCAACTCTTGCATTTCAATGAAAGAAATCCAAAAGGAACTTTGAAAAATCAAGAGAATGTAACTGTGACAAGGTAAACCACGACAAAACACTACTGAAATAATCCAACTCTTGCATTTCAATGAAAGAAATTCAAAATGAACTTTGAAAAATCAAGAGAATGTAACTGTGACAAGGTAAACCACGACAAAACACTATTGAAATATTCCAACTCTTGCATTTCAATGAAAGAAATTCAAAATGAACTTTGAAAAAATCAAGAAAATGTAACTGTGACAAGGTAAACCACAACCAAACACTACTGAAATATTCCAACTCTTGCATTTCAACGAAAGAAATTCAAAATGAACTTTGAAAAATCAATAGAATGTAACTTTGACAAGGTAAACCGCGACAAAACACTACTGAAATATTCCAACTCTTGCTTTTCAACGAAAGAAATTCAAAATGAACTTTGAAAAATCAAGAGAATGTAACTGTGACAAGGTAAACCATGACAAAACACTACTGAAATATTCCAACTCTTGCATTTCAATGAAAGATATCCAAAATGAACTTTGAAAAATCGTGAGAATGTAAGTGTGACAAAGTAAACCACAACAAAACACTACTGAAATATTCCAACTCTTGCATTTCAAAGAAAGAAATCCAAAATGAACTTTGAAAAATCAAGGAAGTGTAACTGTGACATGGTAGACCACGACAAAACACTACTGAAATAATCCCACTCTTTCATTTCAATGAAAGAAATTCAAAATGAACTTTGAAAAATCAAGAGAATGTAAGTGTGACAAAGTAAACCACAACAAAACACTACTGAAATATTCCAACTCTTGCATTTCAAAGAAAGAAATCCAAAATGAACTTTGAAAAATCAAGGGAATGTAACTGTGACAAGGTAAACCATGACAAAACACTACTGAAATAATCCCGCTCTTGCATTTCAATGAAAGAAAACCGAAATGAACTTTGAAAAATCAAGAAAATGTAACTGCGACAAGGTAAACCACAACAAAACACTACTGAAATATTCCAACTCTTGCATTTCAATGAAAGAAATTGAAAATTAACTTTGAAAAATCAATGGAATGTAACTGTGACAAGGTAAACCACGACAAAACGCTACAGAAATATTCCAACTCTTGCATTTCAATGAATGAAATTCAAAAGGAACTTTGAAAAATCAAGAGAATGTAACTGTGACAAGGTAAACCACAACAAAACACTACTAAAATGTTCCAACTCTTGCATTTCAATGAAAAAAATTGAAAATGAACTTTGAAAAATTAAGAGGATGTAACTGTGACAAGGTAAACCACGACAAAACACTACTGAAATATTCCAACTCTTGCATTTCAATGAATGAAATTCAAAATGAACTTTGAAAAATCAAGAGAATGTAACTGTGACAAGGTAAACCACGACAAAACACTACTGAAATAATTCCACTCATGCATTACAACAATAGAAATTCAAAATGAACTTTGAAAAATCAAGAGAATGTAACTGTGACAAGTTAAACCATGACAAAACGCTACTGAAATATTCCAACTCTTGCTTTTCAACGAAAGAAATCCAAAATGAACTTTGAAAAATCAAGAGAATGTAACTGTGACAAGGTAAACCACAACCAAACACTACTGAAATATTCCAACTCTTGCATTTCAATGAAAGAAACTCAAAATGAACTTTGAAAAATCAAGAGAATGTAACTTTGACAAGGTAAACCACGAAAAAACACTACTGAAATATTCCAACTCTTGCTTTTCAACGAGATAAATCCAAAATGAACTTTGAAAAATCAAGAGAATGTAACTGTGACAAGGTAAACCACGACAAAACACTACTGAAATATTCCAACTCTTGCATTTCAATGAAAGAAACTCAAAATGAACTTTGAAAAATCACGAGAATCTAAGTGTGACAAGGTAAACCACGAAAAAACACTACTGAAATAATTCAACTCTTGCTTTTCAACGAAATAAATCCAAAATGAACTTTGAAAAATCAAGAGAATGTAACTGTGACAAGGTAAACCACGACAAAACACTACTGAAATATTCCAACTCTTGCATTTCAATGAAAGAAACTCAAAATGAACTTTGAAAAATCATGAGAATGTAAGTGTGACAAGGTAAACCACGAAAAAAACACTACTGAAATAATTCAACTCTTGCATTTCAACGAGATAAATCCAGAATGAATTTTGAAAAATCAAGAGAATGTAACTGTGACAAGGTAAACCACGACAAAATACTACTGAAATAATTCAACTCTTGCATTTCAACGAGATAAATCCAAAATGAACTTTGAAAAATCAAGACAATGTAACTGTGACAAGGTAAACCACGACAAAACACTACTGAAATAATTCAACTCTTGCATTTCAACGAGATAAATCCAAAATGAACTTTGAAAAATCATGATAATGTAAGTGTGACAAGGTAAACCACAAGAAAACACTACTGAAATATTCCAACTCTTGCATTTCAATGAAAGAAATTCAAATGAACTTTGAAAAAATCAAGAGAATGTAAGTGTGACAAGGTAAACCATAACAAAACACTACTGAAATATTCCAACTCTTGCATTTCAACGAAACAAATCCAAAATGAACTTTGAAAAATCAAGAGAATGTAACTGTGACAAGGTAAACCACGACAAAACACTACTGAAATATTCCAACTGTTGCATTTCAATAAAAGAAATTCAAAATGAACCTTGAAAAATCAAGAGAATGTAACTGTGACAATGCAAACCACGACAAAACGCTACGGAAATATTCCAATTCTTGCATTTCAATAAAAGAAATTAAAATGAACTTTTAAAAATCAAGAGAATGTAACTGTGACAAGGCAAACCACGACAAAACGCTACTGAAATATTCCAACTCTTGCATTTCAACGATAGAAATTCAAAATGAACTTTGAAAAATCATGATAATGTAAGTGTGACAAGGTAAACCACAAGAAAACACTACTGAAATATTCCAACTCTTGCATTTCAATGAAAGAAAACCAAAATGAACTTTTAAAAATCAAAAAAATGTAACTGTGACAAGGTAAACCACAACAAAACACTACTGAAATATTCCAACTCTTGCATTTACACGAAAGAAATTCAAAATGAACTTTGAAAAATCATGAAAATGTAACTCTGACAAGGTAAACCACGACAAAACACTACTGAAATATTCCAACTCTTGCATTTCAATAAAAGAAATTCAAAATGAACTTTTAAAAATCAAGAGAATGTAACTCTGACAAGGTAAACCACGACAAAACACTACTGAAATATTTCAGCTCTTGCATTTCAACGATAGAAATTCAAAATGAATTTTGAAAAATCAAGAAAATGTAACTGTGATAAGGTAAACCATAACAAAACACTAGTGAAATATTCCAGCTCTTGCATTTCAACGTGGTAAATCCAAAATGAACTTTGAAAAATCAAGAGAATGTAACTGTGACAAGGTAAACCACGACAAAACACTACTTAAATATTCCAACTCTTGCATTTCAACGTGATAAATCCAAAATGAACTTTGAAAAATCAAGAAAATGTAAGTGTGACAAAGTAAACCACGACAAAACACTACTGAAATATTCCAACTCATGCATTTCAATAAAAGAAATTCAAATGAACTTTGAAAAATCAAGAGAATGTAACTGTGATAAGGTAAACCAACAACAAAACACTACTGAAATATTCCAGCTCTTGCATTTCAACGATAGAAATTCAAAATGAATTTTGAAAAATCAAGGGAATGTAACTGTGATAAGGTAAACCACACCAAAACACTACTGCAATATTCCAGCTCTTGCATTTCAATGAATGAAATCGAAAATGAACTTACTGAAATATTCCAACTCTTGCATTTCAATGAAAGAAAACCAAAATGAACTTTGAAAAATCAAGAAAATGTAACTGTGACAAGGTAAACCACAGCCAAACACTACTGAAATAATCCAACTCTTGCATTTCAACGATAGAAATTCAAAATGAATTTTTAAAAATCAAGAGAATGTAACTTTGACAAGGTATACCACAACCAAACACTACTGAAATAATCCAACTCTTGCATTTCAACGAAAGAAATTCAAAATGAACTTTGAAAAATCAATAGAATGTAACTTTGACAAGGTAAACCACAACAAAACACTACTGAAATATTCCAACTCTTGCATTTCAATGAAAGAAACTCAAAATGAAGTTTGAAAAATCAAGAGAATGTAACTGTGACAAGGTAAACCATAACAAAACACTACTGAAATATTCCAACTCTTGCTTTTCAACATAAGAAATTCAAAATGAACTTTAAAAAATCAAGAGAATGTAACTGTGATAAGGTAAACCATATCAAAACACTACTGGAATATTCCAACTCTTGCATTTCAATGAAGGAAACCCAAAATGAACTTTGAAAAATCAAGGGAATGTAACTGTGACAAGGTAAACCACGACAAAACACTACTGAAATATTCCAACTCTTGCATTTCAATGAAAGAAATTCAAAATGAACTTTGAAAAATCAAGAGAATGTAACTGTGATAAGGTAAACCACATCAAAACACTACTGAAATATTCCAACTCTTGCATTTCAGCGAAAGAAATCCAAAATGATCTTTGAAAAATCAAGAGAATGTAACTGTGACAAGGTAAACCACGACAAAACACTACTGAAATATTCCAACTCTTGCATTTCAATGAATGAAATTCAAAATGAACTTTGAAAAATCAAGAGAATGTAACTGCGACACTGTAAACCACATCAAAACACTACTGAAATATTCCAACTCTTGCATTTCAACGATAGAAATCCAAAATGATCTTTGAAAAATCAAGAGAATGTAATTGTGACAAGGTAAAACACGACAAAACACTACTGAAATATTCCAACTCTTGCATTTCAATGAAAGAAATTCAAAATGAACTTTGAAAAACCAAGAAAATGTAACTGTGACAAGGTAAACCACAACCAATGCTTTTCAACAAAAGAAATTCAAAATGAACTTTGAAAAATTAAGGGAATGTAACTGTGACATGGTAAACCACGACAACACACTACTGAAATATTCCAACTCTTGCATTTCAATGAAAGAAATTCAAAATGAACTTTGAAAAATCAAGAGAATGTAACTGTGACACGGTAAACCACGACAAAACACTACTGAAATATTCCAACTCTTGCATTTCAACGAAAGAAATCCAAAATGAACTTTGAAAAATCAAGAGAATGTAACTGTGACAAGGTAAACCACGACAACACACTACTGCAATATTCCAACTCTTGCATTTCAATGAAAGAAACTCAAAATGAACTTTGAAAAATCATGAGAATCTAAGTGTGACAAGGTAAACCACGAAAAAACACTACTGAAATAATTCAACTCTTGCTTTTCAACGAAATAAATCCAAAATGAACTTTGAAAAATCAAGAGAATGTAAGTGTGACAAGGTAAACCACAACAAAACACTACTGAAATATTCCAACTCTTGCATTTCAATGAAAGAAACTCAAAATGAACTTTGAAAAATCATGAGAATGTAAGTGTGACAAGGTAAACCACGAAAAAACACTACTGAAATAATTCAACTCTTGCATTTCAACGAGATAAATCCAGAATGAACTTTGAAAAATCAAGAGAATGTAACTGTGACTGGGTAAACCACGACAAAATACTACTGAAATAATTCAACTCTTGCATTTCAACGAGATAAATCCAAAATGAACTTTGAAAAATCAAGACAATGTAACTGTGACAAGGTAAACCACGACAAAACACTACTGAAATAATTCAACTCTTGCATTTCAACGAGATAAATCCAAAATGAACTTTGAAAAATCGTGAGAATGTAAGTGTGACAAGGTAAACCACAAGAAAACACTACTGAAATATTCCAACTCTTGCATTTCAATGAAAGAAATTCAAATGAACTTTGAAAAAATCAAGAGAATGTAAGTGTGACAAGGTAAACCATAACAAAACACTACTGAAATATTCCAACTCTTGCATTTCAACGAAACAAATCCAAAATGAACTTTGAAAAATCAAGAGAATGTAACTGTGACAAGGTAAACCACGACAAAACACTACTGAAATATTCCAACTGTTGCATTTCAATAAAAGAAATTCAAAATGAACCTTGAAAAATCAAGAGAATGTAACTGTGACAATGCAAACCACGACAAAACGTTACTGAAATATTCCAATTCTTGCATTTCAATAAAAGAAATTAAAAATGAACTTTTAAAAATCAAGAGAATGTAACTGTGACAAGGCAAACCACGACAAAACGCTACTGAAATATTCCAACTCTTGCATTTCAACGATAGAAATTCAAAATGAACTTTGAAAAATCATGAAAATGTAACTCTGACAAGGTAAACCACAAGAAAACACTACTGAAATATTCCAACTCTTGCATTTCAATGAAAGAAAACCAAATGAACTTTTAAAAATCAAAAAATGTAACTGTGACAAGGTAAACCACAACAAAACACTACTGAAATATTCCAACTCTTGCATTTACACGAAAGAAATTCAAAATGAACTTTGAAAAATCATGAAAATGTAACTCTGACAAGGTAAACCACAAGAAAACAGTACTGAAATATTCCAACTCTTGCATTTCAATAAAAGAAATTCAAAATGAACTTTTAAAAATCAAGAGAATGTAACTGTGACAAGGTAAACCACGACAAAACACTACTGAAATATTTCAGCTCTTGCATTTCAACGATAGAAATTCAAAATGAATTTTGAAAAATCAAGAAAATGTAACTGTGATAAGGTAAACCATAACAAAACACTAGTGAAATATTCCAGCTCTTGCATTTCAACGTGGTAAATCCAAAATGAACTTTGAAAAATCAAGAGAATGTAACTGTGACAAGGTAAACCACGACAAAACACTACTTAAATATTCCAACTCTTGCATTTCAACGTGATAAATCCAAAATGAACTTTGAAAAATCAAGAAAATGTAAGTGTGACAAAGTAAACCACGACAAAACACTACTGAAATATTCCAACTCATGCATTTCAATAAAAGAAATTCAAATGAACTTTGAAAAATCAAGAGAATGTAACTGTGATAAGGTAAACCAACAACAAAACACTACTGAAATATTCCAGCTCTTGCATTTCAACGATAGAAATTCAAAATGAATTTTGAAAAATCAAGGGAATGTAACTGTGATAAGGTAAACCACACCAAAACACTACTGCAATATTCCAGCTCTTGCATTTCAATGAATGAAATCGAAAATGAACTTACTGAAATATTCCAACTCTTGCATTTCAATGAAAGAAAACCAAAATGAACTTTGAAAAATCAAGAAAATGTAACTGTGACAAGGTAAACCACAGCCAAACACTACTGAAATAATCCAACTCTTGCATTTCAACGAAAGAAATTCAAAATGAATTTTTAAAAATCAAGAGAATGTAACTTTGACAAGGTATACCACAACCAAACACTACTGAAATAATCCAACTCTTGCATTTCAACGAAAGAAATTCAAAATGAACTTTGAAAAATCAATAGAATGTAACTTTGACAAGGTAAACCACAACAAAACACTACTGAAATATTCCAACTCTTGCATTTCAATGAAAGAAACTCAAAATGAAGTTTGAAAAATCAAGAGAATGTAACTGTGACAAGGTAAACCATAACAAAACACTACTGAAATATTCCAACTCTTGCTTTTCAACATAAGAAATTCAAAATGAACTTTAAAAAATCAAGAGAATGTAACTGTGATAAGGTAAACCATATCAAAACACTACTGGAATATTCCAACTCTTGCATTTCAATGAAGGAAATCGAAAATGAACTTTGAAAAATCAAGGGAATGTAACTGTGACAAGGTAAACCACGACAAAACACTACTGAAATATTCCAACTCCTGCATTTCAATGAAAGAAATTCAAAATGAACTTTGAAAAATCAAGAGAATGTAACTGTGATAAGGTAAACCACATCAAAACACTACTGAAATATTCCAACTCTTGCATTTCAGCGAAAGAAATCCAAAATGATCTTTGAAAAATCAAGAGAATGTAACTGTGACAAGGTAAACCACGACAAAACACTACTGAAATATTCCAACTCTTGCATTTCAATGAATGAAATTCAAAATGAACTTTGAAAAATCAAGAGAATGTAACTGCGACACTGTAAACCACATCAAAACACTACTGAAATATTCCAACTCTTGCATTTCAACGATAGAAATCCAAAATGATCTTTGAAAAATCAAGAGAATGTAACTGTGACAAGGTAAAACACGACAAAACACTACTGAAATATTCCAACTCTTGCATTTCAATGAAAGAAATTCAAAATGAACTTTGAAAAACCAAGAAAATGTAACTGTGACAAGGTAAACCACAACCAATGCTTTTCAACAAAAGAAATTCAAAATGAACTTTGAAAAATTAAGGGAATGTAACTGTGACATGGTAAACCACGACAACACACTACTGAAATATTCCAACTCTTGCATTTCAATGAAAGAAATTCAAAATGAACTTTGAAAAATCAAGAGAATGTAACTGTGACATGGTAAACCACGACAACACACTACTGAAATATTCCAACTCTTGCATTTCAACGAAAGAAATCCAAAATGAACTTTGAAAAATCAAGAGAATGTAACTGTGACAAGGTAAACCACGACAAAACACTACTGCAATATTCCAACTCTTGCATTTCAACGAAAGAAATCCAAAATGAACTTTGAAAAATCAAGAGAATGTAACTGTGACAAGGTAAACCATGACAAAACACTACTGAAATATTCCAACTCTTGCATTTCAACGAAAGAAATCCAAAATGAACTTTGAAAAATCAAGAGAATGTAACTGAGACATTGACGAAAGAAATTCAAAATGAACTCTGAAAATCAGGCCTTTGGGGCGTCGGGGTCCCTTTGGGGGGCCCGGGGGGAGGGGGCCCTTCTGTGTCTCAATGCACAAAAAATATTAAAAAATGGGGGAGGGGAGGAGGGGAGGGGATGAGGGGAGGAGGGGAGGGGGAGCAGGGGAGGGGGAGGAGGGGGAGGGGGCGGTGAGGAGGGGGGAGGAGAGGGAGGGAGAGGGAGGGGAGGGGGCCCTTTAGGGGCCAAGGGGGGAGGAGCCCTTTGGGGCCCGGGGGGTCCTTTGGGGGTCTGGGGGACCCTTGAGGGCCGGGTGGTCCTTTGGGAGCCCGGGGGACCTTTGAGGACCGGGGGCTTCCTTCGGGGTTGGGGTAGGGGGATCGGAACCCTTCGGGGTCGGGGTAGAGGACCTCACACCACTGTTCAAATGGAACTTGTGTAGTATAACGACCACAGAGTTTCCTCTTCTATAACCTTTTCTAAAATCATCTTTTAAAATGTCTCTAACTGTTTCGCCGAAATAATTCCCTAAAACGGTTTCGCCCAAATAATCCCTAATCGTAATTTCAGCGTGTTCCTTTTGTTTTGGCATCTCTGCGCTGTCACATTTGATATTACTAAGAAACCTGATTCCCGCGCTAAAACAATTCATCGCTAAGATGTTTCTTTGGAGAATTGTTTCCATTGCCAATGTTTATTAATGTCTTTTGGAGTTCGACCAGTAGAACTGTTTCCGAGGCAAAGACATTAATGACTTGGATCTATTCCTGGAGAATCGTTTCTAGGCGAAAATGTTTAAAGTCTGACAGATGATGTCATTGGTTGATTGATCTGTCAAGAAAGGGGAAGTCCAAAACAACAACAACAACAAATACTATTTCTGGATCATAACATTCTTCCCTAGCGGGCACTTGGCCAAAAACAACAACAACAAATACTCTTTCCTAGATCATAACATTCGCCTCGAGCGTGCCAAAAACACACCTGGAGAAAGAGGCCATTGACCCCATTAACCACGTGTTCTCCCTAGGGAGGCTATGCCCATATATGGTGCCCCGTCACGAGTAGCACCTCCCTCTCTACTAAAGTTCTAGTTCAATTTTCAAGAGTCAAAAGATACCCGAGGGCAAAGAGCCCCCTCCCACACACTGTTTCCCCAAGCCCATCCGATAAAAAAAAATTTAATAGACATTTCAGTAAAAATAGTTCAACGGTCAGATAAGAAAAATTCCTGTGTCGACGGAACCCGCCAGGGCCCGGAGACAGGCGTTATGAGTAATGCTCTAGGGGCATATATAGTTTTTATGGAAGGGATGCTCGTATAAACTTCGGAGAGGGCTCATTTGATTTGAAATTGAAAGTTCTTGTTCACTTTTTAAGAGTCAAAAGAGATCGGAGGGCAACTATCTCTCCCCCCTCCTCCACGCCATAAATTCATCAGATAAAAATTTTGAGATTGATATTTTGTTAAAATAGTTCAAATTTCTGATAACAAAAAACTCCGGTATCGACACAGCCCCCTAGGGCCCGGGGGTAGGCATTGTAAGTTATGCCCTGTGGGCATATATGGTTGTTATGGAACGGATGCTCTTATAAAATTCCTAGAGGGCTCATTTGATAGGAAATTGATAGTTGTAATTCACTTTTTAAGAGTCAAAGTGATTGGAGGGCAGCTAGCCTCCCCAACACTCAATTTATTTTTTTCCCCAGAGGCACTTCATATGGAAGGGATCGTCGTGTAAACTTCAAAGGGGAATCGTTCGATTGGAAATCAAGAGCTCTAGTGCCTTTTTTAAGAGTCAATAGTGATCAGAGGGCAACTGCCCGCCCCACCCAAGCCCTTTTTCCCCAAGTACATCTGATAAAACATTTTAGGTAACAATTTTGTTAAAAATAGATCAAAGATCATATAAAAAAAACTCCTTTGCGTATGGTCATTTCGTTAAAATAATTCAAAGATCAGATAAGAAAACTCCCTGTGTCGACCCCCCCCCCCTCAGGGCCGGGGCAGGCGTTTTAAGTATTGCTCTGGGGACATATATGGTTCTTATGGAAGGTATGCTCGCATAAACTTCAGAGAGAGTTCATTTGAATGGAAATTAAAAGTTGTAGTTCATTTTCTCAGAGTGAAAAAAGATCAGAGGGCAACTAGCCCCTCCCGCCCTCCACGCCTTTGGGTGTATTGGATGGATAAACCCATCCGATAAAAATTTCTGGTGACCATTTTGTTAAAAATAGTTCAACCATCAGGTATTAAAACCCCAGGGCCCAGGGATAGGCGTTGTAAGTTATACTCTGGGGATATATGTATATGGTTCTTATAGAAGTGACGCTCGTATAAATTTCAGAGAGGGCTCATTTTGATTGAAAATAGAAAGTTCCAGTTCACTTTTAAAGAGTCAAAAGAGACCGAAGCTTAATCTAGTCCTCCCACGCCCTTTTTCCCCAAACCCATCCGATAAAGGTTTTTAGACAGTATTTTTGTAAAAATAGTTTAAACATCAGATAATAAAAACTCCGTGTTTGACACAAACCCATTTTTTCACTTTGATATCGTTACTTTGATATCAGTTTTGTTACTTTGATGAATATTTGATTTATTTTTTTTAAAGTTTGATTTTGAAATAAGGAATTTTTAAAAACTTGAAATTTTTTGCAATCAAAACGAACAAAAACTAATAAAAAAAAAACTTTCCGAAAAATAAGTTTTTCAAAGAAAAGTAAAGGCCATTTTAAACTTAAGCTCAGCAGATACAAATACCTTTTAAAATTCAAACTCAAAACGACCAGAAATTACTATTAAAGAATAAATGAAACCCAAAACGAACAGAAATTAAATAAACAATCATAGCAAAAAACATACAACAAGTAATAATATAAATGAATAAATAGATCTTAAAGCGAGTAATGCTTAGATTGAATATGAATATCAAACTTAAAACAAAAAAAAAATTTCCTATTGAAGTATAAATGAAACTAAAAACGAACGGAAATTAAATAAACAATCAATGCAAACAAACATACAATAGATATTAATGTAAATTAATAAATAAATCTTAAAACGAGTGAAACTTAAATTGAATATGGAAATCAAGCTTGAAATGAACAATAATCACCACAAACAAGAGTTTGGGTATGACCTCCATCTCTCACTGTAAAAGCCTAAAACCTACTGTGTCATTGGCACTTTACTGAAAACTATATGCGTCTTGAACAGTCTTGGAAAGTATAAACAACATCAAATTGAATATTAGATGTATAATGATATTAATTGTTGAAAGATCCATCAGTTCAAGAGTTTATTTCACTGTAATTGTATTTTTATTTTCAATACTGTAAGAACTGGAAAAGAAAATATTTGTAATATAATCCGTTTTCAGTTAAGCGCCAATGACGCAGAAGGCTTTTGGTTTTTATTTACAGTTAGGAAAGGAGGCAGTATCCAAACACTTGTTTGTAGGGAAACTATATTCGTCTTTAACAACTTTAAAAAGAGCTAATAAAATTAAACTGAATATTTGATGTATAATGATATTAATGGCTGAAAGCTCATCAGTTCAAAATGTTACTATATTTTTAATGTTAATTTTCAATGTTAAGTACAAAAGAAAATATTTGTCATAAAATTGGTTTTCATTAAAGCGCCAATGACGCAGTAGGTTTTAGACTTTTACAGTGAGAGAAAAAGGTCATACCCAAACTCTTGTTTGTGGTGATTTTTGTTCGTTTCAAGCTTGATTTGCATATTCAATTTAAGTTTCACTCGTTTTAAGATTTATTTATTAATTTACATTAATATCTATTGTATGTTTATTTGCATTGATTGTTTATTTAATTTCTGTTCGCTTTTAGTTTCATTTTTACTTCAATAGGAAAATATTTTTTTTGTTTTAAGCTTGATATTCATATTCAATCTAAGCATTACTCACTTTAAGATCTATTTATTCATTATATTATTACTTGTTGTATGTTTTTGCTATGATTGTTTGTTTAATTTCTGTTCGTTTTGGGTTTCATTTATTCTTTAATAGTAATTTCTGGTCGTTTTGAGTTTGAATTTTAAAAGGTCTTTGTATCTGCTGAGCTTAAGTTTAAAATGGCCTTTACTTTTCTTTGAAAAACTTATTTTTCGGAAAGTTTTTTTTAAATTAATTTGAACAAAAGAAACACAATTTTTGGCCAGTTACAAAAAAAAGTTACAAAAATTAAACTGAATGTAAATACCTCCTATCCGCGGGTTTATTACTAATGAAATACACATGATTTAAAAGCTAAATTTTTACATTTAACTAATTTTTTTTTAGTTGCGACACCTTCAAAACAAACCAAGATCCATAGCTTGAAACAGAAAATAAGAATAGTCCTTAACACCGCATCATTATGAAGATGCTAAGAAAAAGACCAATTCACTGGACTTTTGACTTATCCATCTGCTGGCTTTACTTCCTCCATCTTATTATTCTCTTCTCAGCTTCACTCTTTCCCTGGAGTCACAACTACCCAAATATCTTATCTCGTAACTCTTTCCTAGTCCATTCCAAAACATCCTTGTTTACGTTGGGCCCCAGCTTAATTGCCGGAAAGAACAATTTTAACAACTGGAAGCCTCATTTCAATTGGGGTACGTTTTAGGGATAAAACTGCCAGCAAATCAATGGTTGGAAGCGCAAGCAAAATGGTTTCCTTGTCGAAAATATTTTTTGTGTACTTTCACTACCTGAATTTCTTCTCCTTGTCTGTAAAACATCAACCGAAACGAGGCTTAATATGCTTCATCCGTAAAACGTCGTCTGATCATCATAATATTTTTTCCACTGAAGTCCTTGACAGTGGTATTGAACCAAAACCGGTCATTTAAAATGTAAAATAGGTTATACTACTACTACTAACAACTCACTATAGCACCAAACCACCTGAGACCAACACAATTACGCACGCTCCTCCTCCATCCCGATCTATTCAAAGCCTCTCTCTTTACATCCTCCCAGGAAGTTACCATTTCCCTTGAATCTTTCTTTATGACATCCTCCCACCACAACCACAGACGACCTGCTTTCCGTTTAGCTCTAGACGGTTGGCCGAAAAGTGTAATTTTCGGCAATCTGCCATCCTTCATCCGCAGAACGTGCCCAAGTTATCTCAACCTTTCTCTCATTATAGCCCTAGAAAGCGAGATTGAACCACACTTTTCATACAGCCTACTGTTTGAAATACGGTCAGTCAGTCGGGTACCCAAAAGAATCCAAAGACAATTTCTCTGGAAAATCTTTAGCAAATCTTCATTCACTTTTCGGAGAGAACCATATTTGACCACTGTCATCACTGTAGCTTCCAATATTCTAATCTTGGCTTGCATACTTATCTTCCTATCTTTCCAAACTTTTTTCAACTGTGAAAAAAACACCCTGAGTCTTGGCTATTCTACTTTTAACATCTTCACTGCTCCCTAAGTTTTTACTAATAATACTACCAAGGTAAGTGAAGCTGTCCACCTGATCAATCTTTTCGTTACCCAACGTCACCTTTTCATCTTCACTTATTCCTTGCCTTAGCGACTTAGTCTTCTTAACATTAACTTTCAAACGTATTCTAGCACTCGCAAAACCTCAAAAAGTTTATTCCTTTTGCTGACACTTTCATCAAGGATGCTTAAAATAACAAATGAGAATGAGATTTACTCTTAATTAAGCTGCAAGTACAGGAGGCGAGTTTATTTATTGCAATCCGGTTTTTTCACAAGCAGTCCGTGTACTAGTCCACTGGACTCAATGCGCTCGCTCCATTAGCTGCTTGTTAAAACGCTCTGAAAAAAGTTGAACTGCCGGTGACTTTGCACTACTCGTACTCACTACTCACATGCTTTTGAGTGAGCTAGCTTGTAAACTAGCCACTTGCACTCAATTAGCAAGTGCGCAAGTTGTTATTAGCATTGATTTTAAAAGAATATTGCAATGGATTTGGTGATATTAGCCTTAACAACAGACGACAACATGCTGTTTCCGCACACCAGCTAGTTGGCTGCTCAGCAAATGGCAAATTTTAACTGCAGTCGACACCTAACGTACCCGTGCTCACTGTTTTTCTGCAAGCTGACTTGTTAGCTGGTAAACTCGCCCCGTGCACTTGAAGCTTTCTAACAGTTTGTGGTAACGAACTGTAAACAAGGAGCGAATCAGCCAATTAGTAACGAAAACTCTAAGAAACAGAAATTTTGATAACAGTTAATATATCAAAATAACTATCTTTTTATGCTTATTCATAATATTTTAGATTTCATTAAGTTTAATGTTACCCATCAAAAGCTAAGAGAAATGGTGATTTTCAAAAAGGGGAGAAAAATCCCCAAATGGTAAAAAAATCTTAATGACAATCACACTAGATTCAGCTAGATTCAGCATAGCAGAGAGCCCTACTACAAAAGTTTCAAGCTCCTAAATATAAAAAAATGGAACTTCTAAATTTCCGCCTGAAGGAGAGTCACGGATGTGTGTTTATTTGTTGTTTTTTTTCAATGGGTGTTCGTATCAAATCAAATCAGTAGTGCTAGAGATTCGAAGATGACTCTTTCGAACGAAAATTACAAGTTCTAGTGTGCTCTTTGAGTGGCCAAAGAGATTGTGGCCCAGGAAAATGGCGTTTTCTGCCAATTTGAGACACCTTGAATGGATAAATAATCCTTGTATGGTATACCAGATAAATACATTAAAGTGATTAGTCCTATGTACGAGAATAACATTGCTGCGACTAAATTAAAGGAAATGCGGTTAGTAGCTGGTTTCGAAAAAATCAGGATTGAAGCAGGGTTGCGTCCTATTCCCATTCACACTGATCATTTTGATGGAATTTGTCCTAGGGAACTCAGCAAAGGCAATGGGAGAACACGAAATCAAATGGGGAAACAAAGCTCGGTACTTATGCATTACATATTACACACGAAAGAAGTCAAGTTTGGTTAACGCTAATGAAATAAAATAGGATGAAAAATATAATAGTTTAGAAACAAACTTGGGCTATATATTTGCACATTAGCGGGGGGGGGGATTGAGCATAGCATATATTAAATACGTAGCCTAACCTAACCTAGGTACCTTCCTCCCCCCTAAACCGCAAACAAACAATAGTTTAAATATTGTAAACACAATGAGAAACCACGCTTTGCGATCCCTTTCTGTATTGCAAACACCCGTTTGACTGGTTTTCTTTAGTGTTTCCCGATACAGTATATAGCGGTGTGTAAGATGTAATGCATAAGTACCCAAAGCTCTCCTAGACTTAGACTCTGCTGATGGTTTAAGCATCCTAGATGAAAATATTCGCAAAATGGATGAAACTTTAGAGGCTTTGCGAATTCATGGTGCAAGAATAGGTTCGAAAATTAATATTAAGAAGACCAAGTCGCTAAGGCTAGGAATAAGTGAAGATGAAAAGGTGACGTTGGGTAACGAGAATATCGATCAGGTGGACCATTTCACTTACCTAGGTAGTATTACTAGTAAAGACTATGGGAAGATGTTAAAAGTAGAATAGTCAAGGCCTAGGGTGCTTCTTCACAGTTGAAAATAGTGTGGAAGAATAGGACGATAAGCCTGTGGACCAAGATTAGAATAATTGAAGCTACAGCGATGACAGTGATCAAGTGTGGGTCTGAAGTGTGGGCGCTCCGAAAAAAAAAGGAAGATTTACTAGATGTTTCCCAAAGAATTTGCTTACGGATTCTTTGGGTACCCGGCTGACTGACCGTGTCTCAAAAAGTAAGCTATATGAAAAATTTGGGGAAATACCGCTTTCTAGTGTTATAATGAGAGAAAGGTCGAGACAGCTAGGACACGTTTTGCAGATTAAGAATGACAAATTGCCAAAGATTGCCCTTATTGGCCAGCCGTCAAGGGGCCAAACAAAAGCAAGTTGTCCCCGATTGAGGTGGGAGGACGTCGTAAGGAAAGATTTAAGGAAAATAGGAACTTCCTGGGAGGTGATAATAGAGGGAGGATTTGAATACACTGGAATGAAGGAGGAGCGTGTATAGTCGTGTTGGCCTCAGGCGAATCGGTGCTTTATTGAGTTGTTAGTACTAGTAGTAGCTGTATGATTGCACATTGGCTATTATGAAGAAGGGATGATAGTTTATTGTAGGGGAGTTCAGATGCCTAAGAGAGTGCATTTCAATCCCCAAATTGTCTAACTCTCCATGAGCCTTCAGATAAATATTAAAAGGGGTATGGGAGGAAGGGCGTAGGAACTAATCTCTCATATCTCTTCATTTAGACTAAGCCTGATTAAGGTTGCTGTGGGGTTATGCCTTCCCTTTAGTTGAAGAAAAAAGTTTCTGATATTTATTTTCCAAGCTTCATTTAACCAAGCTTTATTTGTTTCATAATTCATGAAATTATACACAGTGATGTTCAAGTGCGCATCAGCAATTATGAAGGAGGTGCGCTGGGTCATTTTGTAGGAGGGGCCAGACGCCTTGAAGAGTGTATTTTAATGCACAAATAGCCTAACTCTTATTGAGCCGTCGGATAAATTTATAATAGGTTTTGGGAATGGTGGGGGCTGGGTGGAATTGATATCTAATCCCTCTTGACTCCCGGGAAATGTTTGTTCTAAGCCTTTATTATTGGTGCTAAGGGGGGGGGGGTAATAGTTCCCCCCACTGCGATACTTTTTTTCTATGTTGCGTAAAGTATTACATTCAGATGCCTAACAGCACAGAGCTGGAAAAGGAGAGCCGGGGAATCATAATTCATGAGCCTTGCTAGAATACTTCTTGGAGGGGGGGAGGCTGGCAAGTGCGGCCAGGAGCTTTGTTTTCAGTTATTTGAAATGGTAGTATTTTTCCTATTTCTTTACGCTACAAGTTTGACTTTCTTTCGATTCTTTAAGAGCAACTGCTGAAACACAAAGACTATTGAACTAGAATAAAAAGCCTTTTGAAAGCACTGAAAGAACTAGCGCAACACGCGAGGATTGACGAAGGAGCAGCCCCCCCCCCCTAATGCACGAAATACTTTCTGTTTGTTTTAAGTTTTCCCTTTGATGTCTATTTTCAGCAGTTGTAAGTGTCCAATCCTCTTGAAAAATGAAAATTTTAAAGAATTTGACATGTTTTATTTTATCAATCACAACAGACACAGATAGGTACATTAATACATTGACATAATAGTCTCAAACGTGGTTTTATCATCACAAAAATGAGCACTGTGAACAACTATCCCTTAAAAATAAATATGGTTTAAATTATCATTCTTGAATAAATCTATAGAACGCACGATCTATTCAATGTTTTACAGCTAGCTTATCGGTGGGAGAAGTGACATTTACTTTCCAAAAACACGGTAAATGGTAAATATTTGAAAGTTTTCGGAAACTTAAAAAGTATTTGTCAATAGTTCCAATGCAATGTAACTAGAAAAACCTAAATAGCTTAAGGCAGATTCTTTTTTTAGGACGTTTAAAAAAAAAAAAAAGATTATTTGAACTGGTTGTGTCCAGAGTTTAACCAATTACGATATTTTCTTAAAGAAGAGAAAACTGCACTAATTGCATTTTTAGCCGATTCATTATATTTAGGGCTTCCAAAAAATCTATACAAAAAAGCATTAGAAAAATATCCCGTGTAAAGACACTTGGGAAAAAAATATAGGAGCAGATGCGCATTTTTTTTCTAAAGGGAAAATCAGATATATCTTCAGGCACCTCTAGCTGTGAGATCTAGAACGTTTAAAATACATAAAAAAATGTAGTTATTTTGTTTTCAAAATCTATTTATCTTTTTGATTTTTTATGCTTTGTTTTTAGTACGAGATATTTATTCTACTGCTCCTTCTCTCCATACTCTGAATTATAGTTCTTGACGTTTTTGTGAATAGAATATATTCGAAATAAACTTTACCATTTTTGTCATTTTTCCTACAGTGACATGGATATTAATCAAATCTTTTTGTAGTAGCTTGAACGTTTTGATAATGTCTCTTGAGAAAATATTGATGGATGGAAAAAGGTTTTACATATTTTTGCTAAAAATTTTAATTTGTTATGCTGATGGTTTAGGTAAATTTGCAGCTAATAACATTTCAGAAATTGTATCATAGGAATTCTAATTTCCAATTTTTTTTTTCTGGCCCATTGGTACTTTATTTAATGGCATTTAGCTCCAGTCCTATTTGAGTAAGCCTGTTTTACAATAATTGTCAATCGTTTTCGTTAGAGATCACTTATTTATATAAAGTAGTCATACTAAAGTCTCCGAAAAAAAAAATGAATAAAAAATAACAACAACAAAACTGTAAACTTCAAGTACGCTTCGAAGCTATAAGTAAAATAATTGTACAGCTACTCTAAGGACCAATTAGATATGTACAAATTTGTAATCACAGTCTATACACCCGGTCTATCAGCTTCTGAGTATTGACACGGCGCTAATCCTTGCACCATCCCTCTTGAGCTTGATTGAACAGTGTTGTTGATAAGCTTTGGGGCAGGCGGTGACCCCACTTTAGTGGCTGATCTTAGGAAGTTTGAGGCTCCAAACTGTGCCATATTAACGGGAGGAGGACAGCCATCTCTGTACATACTCATGGCATAAGGGGTTGTACCATAATGACATGTTGGTGGCTGGTGTGAAGAATGCATGGCCTGGAAATCAAACGAGAGTCAATTTTTTCATTGCTAAGATTTTAATACGACATTCCTGATACATTGTCATCTATTAGCAAATATCGCTCAGAATTCGCATAAAACTTGATAAAGCTTTTTATACAGTTGAGTAAATGAAGGTTGAATTGCACAGGGATTGAGTTGAAGGGGATTGAATAGAACGATGGTTGACTTAAACTTGGTTTGAATTAAATGGGGATTGATTTAATTGGAGGTTGACCTAAACGAGGTTCAGCTAAACCGTGGTTGAGTTGTTTGGAGGTTGAGTGAAATGGGATTGAGTTACTCGAGGTTGAGTTGCACATGGTTCAGTAGAATGCGCGTTGAGTTTTACCAGGGTTGAGCATAACGAGGGTATAAAGGAGTCGATCAGGGTTCAGTTTAACGGGAATTCAGTTGCACGCACCCTGGAGGGGAGGTATTTTATATATTATTTTATGTTACACATAAATATTTAAATGTTTATGTTAATCATTTATTTTGTGCGGACTGTGTGCGTCTTTAGGAACAAATCCACGACCATGCGGAATTGAACCTCTGAAACATGGAAGTTTTTTTTCAATCGATTAGTTACCTTATAATTATCTCTTAAGTCACTGCTTACTTAGAGTTCATAACCACGAGCTGTTTGAAATGCCAGAAAATGCTTACATTCGCCGAACTTAACTAATCGAAGTTCAAAATAGAAGGACTTAGGCTGCTACCATTTTTTCTGGCTTTGGCCACCCTAGTTTGACAAATTCAAGAATTGACTCGTGACACCTTAGTTATACTAATTTTGGGGGAGAATATAATTGATGGTTATGAAAAAAGCTGCAGAGGTACAACTGCTAAATTTTAAGGATCAAGCAAAAAAGCTCTGGAATGCAGGTTAGCACACATTAACACATTTACTGTGTAACGAATTTATTAGTGCACTATTTGAATATGAAGATGAAAGAGTTGAATATGTACAGCCTATTTTTCAGTCGAACGATCTTAAAAATTAGCCGTACTAACCCAAAAAGGGGGAAGTAAAAAAAAAACCTTTTTTTCTGGTCCCAGAAATTTTTTTAGAATTTATTTGCCTGATCTCTTTCAAGATTAAATTTTGTATAGATTCACTGCTTATAGATTGAATACTTGTATGAACAGATTGTTTTTTGATACTTAATATTACCAGTAAACAGAACAATGAACTTAAAGGGACATGTGTCTTGGCCTTCACCTGGTATGTAAATAACTTTTGTAAGCTTTGGAAAAGGGATTTTAAAACAAGAGAACAGTTTCAGGCAACAACTTGGGCCTTCGAAGAACATCGTTCCTTTTAACGGTGTTCTGCTGCAGAAACTTAAGCATTGAGCAAGTTTCAAGAAAAATATCTTATAATGGGGCTAGTAAGGGAAACTTGTAACTCTTATACTCCTATAATGGGAACAAACCCTAACAGTAAACACTTATAATGTAAATAAGTATGACGGCACTAAACCCTCAAGGTTCAAACCGGCGTTGCTGATCTCCGTTTCGTGGCCCTTCAGCCAGAAAGTGCAATGGGAGGTTGGAGGCAAGCCATCCCGTGCTTTCGCACACCCTTCCTGCTTATCTTCCCCAGATTTCTCAAAGTACCCATTTAGAGCTGGGTCGACTCTGGCTGAGCTTACAGAGTCACGCCACTAACCTCTGCCCCAAGCCAAATAACCGGCCGCGCCAGGAATCAAACCCCTGCCCCTTGGACAAAGGATTCCAAACACTTGGGGCTAGTAACTTTGGCGCAACAGACTTTTCAGACATTTATTTCTAAAAGCTAAGAATAAAGATAACCTATGTGCAGTGCACCTGTGCTGCCATAGACAGTGTTTTTGAATCAAAATTATGTTACGAATACGTTGGTGATTGTAATTCCATAAACCTTTGAATATTGCCTTCAATTTTAAACTCAATTAATGAATCTAAACGAGAATGTCAGATAAGAATCACGTTATCTTCTCCAGAGCCCATGAATTCTTCATTTCACGAATTATTTTATTGATATATGATTATTTTAGATAGAATGGTACTAATGGACGCCAATTATCCCTGCCTTAAAGTTAGAAACACATCATTTCTATTTAGCACATTCTATTTGAGCCTTAAATAGCTGGTTTCTACAAATAAGACCGAAAATCCAAGTTTGATTTTACCAAAACTCAGGTCTTAATAAGTTTCGAGTATGGTGAATTATATTCAAATTTCACTTGGCAGAGGTAAATTACAAGATGGTATTTTGTCGATGGTAAACTGTGTATGTAGCCTATATATGATTTGTTTTTTTGAAAACGGCTCCATATTTTTTCGAAATTTCGCACCCTGTGATTAGCTAGCCGGAAAAAAAACGGTCTAGATAGGCCATGAATTTGAGAAAAGTCGTTTGGAGCCTTCATTATGGAAAATAAATGTGAGTGGCGCTATATTTATTTACATTTCAAGAGCAAAATTGTGACATTTCCCCCTCCCCTCCCCCCCAGCAGCGGTCCAATTGTTTTTAGTCTCTATGACGCATGCAAAATTACACTAGATGATATACTGCTCTGAACCGCTAAATAAAGGCATGGAACAAGAAACGGCAAAAAACACATTGAATTAAAAACAGATATGTTGCAGAAAGGAATTTGCGGTTAGATGGATGACAAAGCAAAATTACATGGAATGAACGAACGTGTTAGTCTAGCATGTGCGAGTCTGTGAAGGATATACAGAAAAGGGAATGAAATTTAGTATCTCTGACACGTGTAAAATTACACAAGATGACAAATTACTCCGAACAGCTAAAGAAAAGGGCAAGAACAAGAATCAGCAAAAATCACATTAAATTGCTAACGAAAATGCGACTTAAAAATAAAGAATAGAACGATAATTGTGCTATTGCGCAATCTAGATATTTCAGAAATTACAATGGAATAAGGAACGTGTTACTCAAGTGGGTAAAGGATAAACAGGAAGGAGGAATTGAATTTCTTAGTTCAACTGAAATTGGTGATTTGTCATCCTATGACTTGAAACTAAAGAATGAAACAATGAATGAACATTGTAATTAAAGAATGAAACAATTATGCTAATACACAAGGCCGTACCCAGAGGGGGGTGAGGGGGGTTTGACCCCCCCTCCCCGAAATGTTTGTTTGACTTGTAATAACTTAACAAAAATGGATATAAACTAATTTTGTATGCGTTTTTTTAGTTTTTTTGTGTACCCCCCCCCCGGAAATTTTTTTGAGTAAACCCCCCTCTGAAAAAAAAAATCTTGGGTACGGCCTTGCCAATACATAATTTGGATATTTCAGACGACATAGGCAGTGGAACATTCCTGGTTGCTACTGAATTGTATAACGCAAATATAAGCCCGCCTTCCACGTGCCGAGTACTGGGGCCCAGGTAAAGCCCAGGTTCCTAGTACTACGTAAATATATATGCTTAAGTCCAATGCTTGCACAATAAAATAACATTATCGCTTCAGGAGAGGGAAGCATGGATATCGGCACTTGTGCAGACGTGCTTCTAGGTGAGCTTCTGTCACTTTTCCGTAATATCCTATGTTTTTTATGTAATTTGCTTGTTTTTGTCAATTATTCAAATCTCCTTTTTTCAGTTATTTTTCTTTCTAAGTAACAGAATTTTTTTCGAAGTAAGCAATGGAAAAAGCCCAAAAAATTATTGTGTGTGCAAGGATAGGGCATAAACAACCTTGGCTAGAAAGGGACATGGGCATCAATTGGATGAAAGCCTTTTCCTTTTTTTCTGTCAAGTATGAGGACATGCTGCTTCACAAATTCAAAATTTTAGAATAACATGAACATGCAAAAATCACAAAACCTTCTGTGTAGGTACAAAAAAAAGCTTGACCAGAGAATTCACTAGATAAAAAGCGTGAGCAATTGGTTAAAAAATAAAATGTAGCACTTCGTGAGGAATTTGCTTTTGTTTGCTTTCTAAATTAGATAGCAAGGAGACCACGAAAATTGTACAAAGGAATGGGATGAGGGGGCTGTAAGATTGTTTTTTTTTTTTTGGGGGGGGGGGAGTTGGAAAAAAACTATTTCGGCCAAAAAACAGTATTATCTTCAGATATTACAAAATTAGCACTTTTTGTAACATTTGGGTCATTAAGGGGGTGAGGGGGAGGAAAGTTCTCTTTTCTTTCTTCACCCAGTTAAGAAATATACATAGAAACTTGGTGAGGAGGGGTGTCTATAGGCCTATTGCTAATGTTTTGCAATTATTTGATATTTCCATCCTTCGTCAGTGTTTTACAAGCTTACTTGAAAAAAACTCGCCTTCCCCCCCCCCCCCAAAAAAAAAAACAACTTGTGTATCTATAGTATGTGTACTTCACTATTAGCTGATCTGAGCTGCACGAAAGATTGGATTCTGATTCCACATTGTTTCGTAAGTCTTGCAGTTCTGTTAAAACCGCTTCTCACTCAAATTGAACAGCCCTTGTGGTCAAGGGCACCGGCAGAAAACTTTCCGGGGGGGGGGGCAGACGCCAAAACAGTAGTGGCGGCTGGGGGACAGTTTAGGTGGTTTATGACCCCAAACTACGACTTTACCCTTAAGAGGACGAATTTGCAATCAATTCAAAATTCTGAGAAGTTACAAGATTAAAAGTATCAATAACTATATTTTAGGCTTCCCAGTTGCAAAAAAAAGGCCACACGGTGGCAGTACTGGATTCAACCAAGTTGATTCGCGTAATGAAATTATACTACATTTGTTGGTCTGTAACTGCGTATCAGCTATAATGAGGGGGATGTGAGTCATTGTTTAGGTGGGGGTAGGGTAGATTCCTACAAAAGTACATTTTAATGGACAAAATGCTTACCCTTCATGAGGCTTCAGATAAATGTTGAGAGAGGAAGGGGAGTAGGAATTGATTAAAATGTTTCTCTATACAGCTAATATGTTACATTCCCATATCTACCAGCACAGAGGTGGAAAAGGCAAGGCAGGACGTCATCAGCCCTGCCATGAAATTTCAGTAGGTTGGCAAATAATGCTAGGAATTTAGTTTTCAGCAATTTTCAATGTAAATATTTTTCTTTTTTATTTATATGAAATACTTCAATGTATTTAAAAATATATATATATGTAATATTTTAATCGAGAAGAAAACTCTATTGTAGGGGTTGTGATGGAAGATAAAAAAAATAGCTTTTCAACTGAAAGCAAGGAACAAATTTGAAACCTATTTGAACAGATTATTCTTAGTATGTAGGGGGCTGTTTCCTCCTTAGCTTCTTACTCTTTACTGTGAAGTTTGTCCTTTTTCCCATTTTTTTAAAGAAAATTTGCAATTGGAGAAAAATCATTTTTCAAAGCACTAAAAAACTTTTTTTTAATGAGCAAGGTGTCGAAAAGAGGGCAGCCCCCCTTATCTATATAGAGTAATTTATATTTGTTTTAAGTTTTAAACTTGCTCCTTACTTTAGTTGAAAAACCTTTTCTGTTTGTTAAATTACATTTTATGAAACTAAAGTTTTATGAATACAATACTTTTGGCAACGCAGAAAAAACGATCAACATTTCAATTATCTCTGTTTGTTTGGATTTTGATGGGTAATCGAACAGTTCGTGGTAATGAACTGTAACTTACTTACTGAGACCTGGCTCAATAGTAACCAAAACTCTAAAAAACGGAATTTTGGTACCAATAGAAATATCAAAAGAATTGGCTTATTATGCTAATTCCAAATATATTAGTTTCATAAAGTTTAGTCTTACCCATCAAAAGCTAGAAGCCTGAGAATATTTGTCTGATTTTTGGAAAAAGGGGGGAAACCCCCTTGAAATCACATAATTTTAATGAAAATAATGCCATCAGATTCAGCGTGTCAAAGAACCCTACTGTAGATGTTTCAAGGTCATATCTGCAAAAATGTGGATTTGATCATATCAACCCAGTGGGCCTAGAATGTCGGGAGAGAGCTCATTTTCAAGGAAATGAAAAGTTCTTGTGCCCTTTTTAAGTAACCAAAAATTGGAGGGTTGCCCTCCAATTTTTGGTTACTTAAAAATTTTACAATTTTTTATTATTACAGTTATTATGGTTACAATTATTATGGTTACAATTACATGTTTCAAGGTCAATTATGAAGGGGGCGCCGGATATCCCAGCATTATTTAAAAAAAAAGATCAAAAATTAAATATAAAAAAACAATTTTTCCAACTATGATTGGGTTCACCCCCTAGTCAATACCTCGCTCTTTAAGCCAAAGATTTTTTAACACTTTCATAAGAGCTATTTATTCTAAATAACGGCCTTTGTGATTAAGGGGTCATTTTTAAAGTATTGGAACAAAATTTAAACTTTAGCTTAAAGTGCGGGGTATTGACTAAGGGGCGAGCCCCCGAATATACGTATTAAAAATATATGAATATAGAAGTTCGTCACGTAAGTTAATTCGTAAGTTAAGTATATTTATTACTAATAAAAACGTTCGTAAATAAAATTAAACAAGTTTCGAGAAAGCCATTTAACCAAATAAAAGTAAAATTAATATGCAAATTTTGTTTTAATTATTCATGTACGGTGAGCCAAAACCAAAACCTGCATTAAATCAAAAACGTTCAAAAATTAAATAAAAAAAAGTTTTTTTTAACTGAAAGTAAGGAACGACGTTAAAACGAACAGAAATTATTCCGTATATGAAAGGGGCTGTCCCCTCCTCAACGCCTCGTTCTTTACGCTAAAGTTTGACTTTCTCACATCTCTTATTTTTTTTAAACAATAAAAAACTTTAGCGTAAAGAGCGAGGCGTTGAGGAGGGGACAGCCCCTTTCATATGATGGGTAGGGCTAAACTTGATGAAAGTTATATATTTGAATTCAGTATTGAAATCTGATTCTTTTGATATATCTATTGGTATCAAAAACCCGTTTTCTAGAGTTTCGGTTACCATTGAGCCGGGTTTCTCCTTACTTCAGTTCGTTACCACGAACTGTTTGATACAGACGTTTTCAGGGGGGATTTTTCTGATAGTGGGGGTGGGGGGTTGGGTCGGGGGTTACGTGATAGGATCTTTCCATGAGGGAAATTTTCATGGGGGAAGGGACATTGCTATGAAGGGGACGCCGGATTTCCCAGAATTCAGAAATTAAATATAAAAAAAAACAAGTTTTGCAACTGAAAGTAAGCAGCAACATCAAAACTTAAAACGAACAGAAAATAGTACGTATATGATTGGGTTCACCCCCTAGTCAATACCTCGCTCTTTAAGCCAAATATTTTTTAGTACTTTCATAAGAGTTATTTATTCTAAGTAACGGCCTTTGTGATTAAGCGGTCATTTTTAAAGAGTTGGAACAAAATTCGAACTTTAGCTTAAAGAGCAAGGTATTGACTAGGGGGCGAACCCCCTAATATACGTATTAAAAATATATGAATATAGATGTTCGTTACGTAAATTAATTCGTAAGTTACGTGTATTTATTACTAATAAAAACGTTCGTAAATAAAATTAAACAAGTTTCGAGAAAGCCACTTAACCAAATAAAAGTAAAATTAATATGCAAATTTTGTTTTAATTATTCATGTACGGTGAGCCAATATCAAAACCTGCATTAATTCCAAAATGTTCAAAAATTAAATAAAAAAACAAGTTTTTTTTAACTGAAAGTAAGGAACGACGTTAAAACTTAAAACGAACAGAAATTATTCCTTATATGAAAGGGGCTGTCCCCTCCTCAACGCCTCGCTCTTTACGCTAAAGTTTGACTTTCTCACAATCTATTTTTTTTTTAAATAAAAACCTTTAGCGTAAAGAGCGAGGTGTTGAGGAGGGGACAGCCCCTTTCATATACGGAATAATTTCTGTTCGTTTTAAGTTTTAACGTCGTTCCTTATTTTCAGTTAAAAAAAACTTGTTTTTTTTAGTTAATTCTTACAGAAATTGTCACTTATTAAGTTTTTTTCCTTGTGTTTTCTGTAATTGTGCGAACTTTCTTGTGTTCTAATAACTGCATTAATTACTAATAAACAAATACATATTTAAGATCACCATAAAAACCTGAATCTTTGACTGAATGTTATTAATAGTTAGGCTCTTATGATTTCGTTATTGACAAGGATCTTTATTTACATACCATTCATCACTATGAAGAATTTGTTTGTTTTTTTTTCTTTTTTGCTCCAACCAAATCATATAGAAAAAATGTTTGTGGAAAACTGGTTAGGGGTTACTTAGTCACAAATTAGAACTTATATTTTCCTTGTTATGGATCAAAATCTATTGGCAGGCAGCCAACAATGGGTCAATAAACATTTTTTCTATGGGTTTTCCCTATTCTGCTCTCTTTTCTTTGGTTTCCTTATAATTAATTTATAGTCCCAAATTTCCAGGGGGGCCATGCCCCCCTGCCCCCTTGCCGGCGCCCATGCTTGTGGTTGAGCAGTTTTTCTCAAAGAATTGTGACAAAAGTCAAACTTTAGCAGAAAGAGCGGGGTAGCCCCCGTTATGTACGGAATAATTTCTGTTCGTTTTAAGTTCTAGTACTGCTCACAACTTTCTGTTGAGAAAACTTTTTTTTTATTCAATTTCTGACTGTTTCAAATCGTGCCAGGAAATCCCCCCCACGTAAAATTCACCTCGGAAAATTTCCTCGGAGAACTTTCCTTCCATGGGAAACCCCTCTCAGACCCCCCCCCCCCGAAGAAAAAGGGAATATGTATATTTCCCAGTAAAAAGTACTATACATGAACAATGAAAAAATTGTGTAACTTTCAGCCCTTTTTCTAGGGGCAATGTTGAGTCACAAGGCATAGTTATTGCAAATTTAACTATGTTGAGTCGAATGGCTATTTCAAAATGTTGTCCAGATGTCTTTGGGAAAAAAATAGGTGCGAGAGAGGGGCTAGTTGCCCTCCAATGTATATGGTCACTTAAAAGGGCACTAGGACTTTTGATTTTTGTTAGAATGAACGAACAAATAAACTTTCAAATGGGGATAAATCCATTTATTTAGACAGTGAAAAAACAGGTACAGAAGTCCACATATTTCGGTCACATATACAGCGACCGTCTTCAATTGAAATGTATTTCTACTGAAGACGGTCGCTGTATATGTGACCGAAATATCTGGACTTTTGTACCTGTTTTTTCACTGTCTAAATAAATGGATTTATCCCCATTTGAAAGTTTATTTGTTCGTCTTAGAACGGCAGTGTGGTCTAAGAAAACAACACCTAATTTAAAGATGTTACGTCGAAAATACGTTAGAATGAACCTTCTCCTGATCCCCTAGGACTATTAGTTTGGTATGACCACCCCTGGGAAAGAAAAAAAAAACAAAAAAAAAAATAAAATAAACACACATCCGTGATCATTCTTTTGGCAAGATATACGAAATTCCGCATTTTTGAACAAAAGAGCTTGAAACCACTACAGTTGGGTTCTCAGATATACTGGATCTGATGGTGTGATTTTCATTAACACCAATTGACTCTTTAGAGTGTTTCCGTTCTTTGGCGAAAATCCGGCAAATTTTCTCAGTCTCGTAGCACTTGATGGGTGCAATTAAACTTAATGAATTTTACCATAAAAATTCAATTTTTGATGCATCAATTGTTATCAAAGTTACGTTTTTTTTAGTTTCGGTTACTAATGGACCGAGCCGTTCCTTACTTACAGTTCGTTACCACAAACTCTCTTAAAAGATGCTCTTCTTGCCTCCACTAATTGCGCTCATATTCTTTGCTATTTAAAAAAAACTTACTTGTTGAACTGCAGCAGCTGTAGAAGCACCACTAAAACAGCCAATTGGCCCTAGGCCTGTCTGACTAGAAAGTGAGGGAACGTTCATAGGGTTGATTGTTGTCCAAGGAAATGACTTGTGACTTCCAGTTAAAGGGTTTACCTGAAGAGGGGAAAGCGCACATGAGATTTAGATTGCAGTGTATGTTAGTTAGAATTATGGATTTCAGTATATTTACAAAGAAAAATTATCTGAGCATGTTGTAAGAGGGAGTTTATAACTATAACTATGGAATACGCTTTATAATAACTATGGGAATACTTTTTTGTTATCTATTATATATTCAAAAATATAAGTTTTCGAGTGATTTCCCATACATTGAAGCGGATCATGAAACTTCGTGAACCCTTTGGCTACGCTACTCAACGCCATGAAATAAATCGTACTATGATAATATATAAAACCATTTAGGTGTTGTAACAAGGCTCATGCATGTTAATATTTGGGAGGGGCAGGCATTAAGAGATTCTACTGTTCGGTAATATAAACAAGAAGCGCCAAGAAATTTGGGAAAATTTAGGATTTCGGGGGAAATCTTAGCCCGTAGACCCCCTCTATTTTGTGTCCGTGCATGATTTTAACGCTCCAGGTATAAGGAAAGGGTTATCTACAGGGCGTAAGGGTTTAAAACCTCAGTTTTGTTTTTACTTTTCTTGTTTTGTGCACAAACTTATTCTTTAGATAATTTCGAATCCTCCTTCCCAAAGATACTTTGTAATGCAAACTCTTTTCAATTTTTTGCTCCAAATTAAAGATAACTTATAAATCCAGAATCAACAGAAAAAAAATACATTGTTTTTTTATACGAATTCATCGCAGCATTCGTAACTTCTTTTACTTTGCATCGCAGCACAAAACTGCCTGAGGCCAACATAGCCCGCAGCGTCATTTGAAAGGCATATAATCCCAGGTTTTTGTCCCTACACCTTAGATTTTGAATAATACCTTGTATGGGATATTTCTATTGGATAATGTAAGTTTTTTCGTATTTTCATTGAAAAAAAACTCGAGAAATTTGAGCCTCCTCCCTTTAATTTGAAAATATACCCCCCCCCCAAGTTTCTGCGTATTGACGCCACTGAACAAAGCAATGCAGAGCAATGTTAGTTTCTTGGCTCTGTTCACCTCGATGGTAGCCACTCCTTGAGCACCTTGCGACAGGCAGGTTTAAACCCTACTTTCTAAAATTTCCAAAAGATGCTTTACCCGCCCTGCTGACAAAGAGTTCCCCTTAAAACATCGTGCAAGAATATAAACAATTGATAAAGGACTTGCATTTCTTTTTCCTCCGATGCTGCTAAGAAGTGAAAGACCTTAGAACCTCCATGTAATTGGATACTGATGAGGAGACACGGGCTTTGAAGTTTTTTGAAAAATGGGAAAATTTAAGCCACCTGGGTAAAATTCTAGATTAAAGGTTTTGCTATCTTGAAAAGAATTTGAATTGAGTGAGCGGAACTTCGCAGAATGGATTCAGAGCCTAAATGCGGCCCCAGGAACGCCTTTTGAAATATCAGCACAACCTTGGGATGGTAGTTAGAAAACACCTTCCTGTAATAGCATATATTTTAGGTCTGGATTCATTTCTGACAGTTTAATTCAAATAACCCATCTACTCTGCAAGATAGTAAAAGCCCTCCAGAACATAATCCCTACCCTTGTCAACATAGCTTAATCACACAGGCGAAAAACTAGTCATTGTTGTCCGTCAGCTCTACAAGATCTCTTTAAAAGTTTCTCGAACCCTTAAAATAGGGGGTTCAATGACTTTACCCTCCCCAAATAATCCCTAGGCTGAGGTGCTCACTTAATATTACATGGTACAAGCAATTATCTTGTGGAATTATCAGGGTTTCAATTTTTATTTATGCACAACAAAGATCTGGGAATAAAAAAAACATCAAAAACAAAAGGGGAAATTGCAGTACCTTAGCTGCCCAAGAGTTGTAATTTGGCGTTTGATATGTGGCTGCATACAGTGATTCTTCGTGAAATGGATGTATTGCACTGAATTGATGGGTTCCAAAGGACGTTGCTTTGTAATCTGCTGCAGCAACTGCAGCGTTCATTGCATTGCGCTCTCGCTTGCGCCACTTCGCTCGCCTGTTTTTAAACCAGACCTAGAAAATAAAACACCATTATGTTTGACATTCTAAAAGTCATACTCTTAACCATGGGGTTTTGATCTACTATTTTCTTCCTTCCTTTCTCTACAAATTTAAGCGAAACCTAGTAATTAGATTATATTGTCATTTAACTATGCTTTTTATTTTAGATGTGTCCAAAATATTTTGTATTTGAAACTCATAATACTGGTAATTATATGGTATGGTAAAGCGGGGGAAAAGCATCTGCCATGACACAAGATTTTTAGAGGCGCTGAAAATGAAAACTGAGAATTGGTAAAAGAAAACATCAGTAGCCTACTTCCAATAGAATACAATTTCAGATAATTCAGGACTAAGACGCTTAAACCTTCACATGTTCTGCTAAATAATTTTATTGGAACAAAAATACCTAAGAAGGCCATGTTTGCATGCCAATGCAGTCAATGTTGACAGCCTTGGACTTATTTATTTAGTACATAAGTAAAAACTACAAGCCCGTTTAGCCAACTTTGCATTGCCACTGATTATTTTCAACCAGGGTGGAATTGAATGAGGCCTCATCCCTTCCCACAAATGAAAATAATTCATTTTCAAGCTTCTTTATGTAGCCAAAGTGTCACGATATGGCCTCAAATGCTTACAGAAAGTGAAAATTTCCCATCTTACGATTTCCAGGTTCATAAGATGAAAAATTTTGTGGGGAATTCTACATTCCATATTCCAACTTGAAACTTGTCATTTCTTACCTCGATTTAGGTTTCATAGAAATCTGGAGCATCAAAATCTACATTTTCAGATCCTATGTTTACATATTCCATGTTCCATGAACAACAGAAAGTATTAAAATTTATACCAACTCACATATATTCAGCTAATATAAATAGCATGTCCCATAAGCTTGTACCACTTCGTCTGAAGACACAGTTTGTATTGTCTCTTCGAGCTCTATTATTTTATCAAATAAAAAAAATAAGTTTTTTTTAACTGAAAGTAAGAGCGACATTAAAACTTAAAACGAACAGATATTATTCCGTATATGAAAGGGGCTGTCCCCTCCTCTACGCCTCGCTCTTTACGCTAAAGTTCGACTATGTGCACACAACTTTGCGTTTTTTAAAAACAACGTAAAACCACTTTCGTTTTTTTTTTTTTATTTAATTTCTGAACGCTTTTGAATTAATGCAGCTTTGATTTTGGCTTACCGCACATGAGTAATTAGAATGAAATTTAAATATTAATTTTATTGTTTTGGCTAAATGACTTTCTCGAAATTTTGTTATGATGTAACTTACGAATTAACTTACGTAACGAACTTCTATATTTGTATGTTTTTATTACGTATATTAGGGAGTTTACCCTGAGTCAATACCTTGCTCTTTACGCTAAAGTCCAAATTTTGTTTGAATCACAAACCCCTGATTCACAAAGGCCGGTTAATTAGAATAGATAGCCCTATTGCAAGTACTAAAAATAACTTTCAAACAGTTCGTGGTAACGAACTGTGAGTAAGGAGCGACCCGGCTCAATGGTAACCGAAACTCTAGAAAACGGGTTTTTGATACCAATAGATATATCAAAAGAATCAGATTTCAATGCTGATTTCCAATATATAACTTTCATCAAGTTTAGTGCTACCCATCAAAAGTTACGCGCCTGGGAAAATTTGGCTGATTTTCAAAAAAAGGGGGAAAGATCCCCTAAAAGTTATAGAACCTTAATGAAAATAACACCATCATATTCAGCGTATCAGAGAACCCTACTGTAGAGGTTTCAAGCTCCTATCTACAAAAATGTGGAATTTTTCATTTTTTGCCACAAGAAAGATCACGGATGCGTGTTTATTTGTTTTTTTTTTTTTCCCCAGGGGTGATCGTATCGACCCAGTGGTCCTAGAATATCGTAGGAGGGCTTATTGGAACGGAAATTAAAAGTTTTCATGCCCTTTTTAAGTGACCAAAAAAAATGGAGGGCAACTAGGCCCCCTCCCACGCTCATTTTTTTCCAAAAGTCACCCGATCAAAATTTTGAGATAGCCATTTTGTTCAGCATGGTCGAAAATATGATAACTATGTCTTTTAGGATGACTTAATCCGCCGAAGTCCCCGGGGGAGGGCTAAAAGTTATGAACTTTACCCAATGTTAACATATAGTATTGGTTATTGGGAAGTATACAGAAGTTTTCAGGAGGGTTTTTTTGGTAGTGGGGGGGGGGGGGTGGGTCGGGGGTTTTGTTGGAGGATCTGTCCATGAAGGAAGGTTTCATGGGGAAGGAAAATTGCCATGAAGGGGGCGCCGGACTTGCCAGCATCATTTATTGGTTATTGGGAAATATACAGACATTTTCAGGAAGGATTTTTTTTCTGGAGGGTGGGGCTGGAGGAGGGGTTACTTGGGAGAATCTTTCTTTGGAGGATGTTTCTTTGGGGTAAGGGACATTTCTATGAAGGGGGCACCGGATTTCCAAGCATTATTTAAAAAACGATCAGAAATTAAATTAAAAAAAAAAACAAGTTTTTTTCAACTAAAAATAAGAAGCAACATTAGAACTTAAAACGAACAGAAATTATAACGTATATGAGGGGGTTCTCCCTCAAGTCAATACCTCGCTCTTTACGCTACAGTTTTTTTTTTAGTGCTTTTAAAAGAGCTATCTATTCTAATTAAACGGCCTTTGTGATTCAAGGGTTTGTGAATTAATTTTTTTTTAACTTTTAACGTAAAGATCGTGGTATTGACTAAGGGGAGAACCCCCTCATATACGTAATAACATATACGTAATAAAAAAAAAACAATAAAAAAACAAGCGATACGGCTCAATAGTAATCGAAACTTTTAAAAACGGAATTTTGATGTCAATAAATGTATCAAAAAATGGGTTTATAATGCTGATTCTAAATATATAAATTTTATTAAGTTTAGTATTACTCATCAAAGGCTAGAAGCCTGAGAAAATTTACCCGATTTTTAAAGAGGGGTGAAACATCCCCTACAAGTGAAAGAATTTTAATGAAAATCACACCGTCAGATTCAGCGTATCAGAAAACCCTATTACATAGGTTTCAAGCTCATATCTGCAAAAATCTGCAACTTTGTATTTTTTGTAAGAAGAAGAATATACGAATATAGAAGTTAGTTACGTAAGTTAATTTGTAAATTACGTCCTACCCAAATTTAGAGACATCCATTTAGCAAAAGAAAAGTAAAATTTTTATACAAATTTTGTTTACTTATTCAATGACGGTGAGCCAAAATAAAAGCTGCATTAACTAAAAAACGATCAGAAATTAAATAAAAAAAACAAGTTTTTTTAATTGAAAGTAAGGAGCGACATTAAAACTTAAAACGAACAGAAATTATTCCGTATATGAAAGGGGCTGCCCCCTCCTCAACGCCTCGCTCTTTACGCTAAAGTTTGACTCTGTCTCACAACTTTATTTTTTAAAACAATAAAAAACTTTAGCGTAAAGAGCGAAGCGATGAGGAGGGGACAGCCCCTTTCATATACGGAATAATTTCTGTTCGTTTTAAGTTTTAATGTCGCTCCTTACTTTCAGTTTAAAAAACTTGTTTTTTTTTATTTAATAGCGTAAAGGGCGAGGTATTGACTAGTGGGATTAAAAATAAGCGCACGGGAAGGGAAGTTGCCTTACTCCTACTTCATACAAAAGTTTAAAATCAAAACCCTGGAAAATAGACGACATGATCTGTGCCGCCGTTTTGGTGATAATGCGAGAACCAACATCCGAACTGAAGACCTTTTTCCGCCTTCCCATATTCCTGAACGGAAGCCTCTCCCAAGAAAGGCAAAACATGCCATCCCCATTCTAGAACCGGTAAAAACTAAAACCAAAAGATATTTAGATAGCTTTATACCAACCTTCACTAAAATCCTTAACACCTCCAATACCTCTTAATGAATCCTTTTTGTTTTAACTCTTTTGACATTTAATGTAGCCTTTAATGTAGTCTTTTGACAATTTTTACCTTTAATGTAGGACCTGTTTGATATGACATTATTCTAGTTACTTTAATATTTTTCTTAATTGTTTAATTTCTATTTGTCTGTACTTTGTCGGTTTATATTTCTTAATGTTTTGTTGTCCCTGGACCTAATTTCATTGAAGTGCTTGTGAAGGTTGTTGTTTACTTCATTTTTTTGACACGAGCTTATATTCGGCGATGTATTGCTTGTGAAAAGTTTTAAAAATAAAGCCTTATTCTATTCTATTCTAGTGGGCGAACCCCTTCATATACGTAATAATTTCTGTTTGTTTTAAGTTTAAATGTTGCTCCTTACTTTCAGTTGAAAAACCGTTTTTTAAATAATACTGGGAAATCTGGCGCCCTCTTCATAAAATGTCCCTTCCCCCAAGGATACATCCTCCATGGAAAGATACTCCCCCGTAACCTCCTCCTCCGACCCCCTCCACCCACCAGAAAAACATCCCTGAAACGTCTGTATACTTCCCATTTACCAATACTATATGTAAATAATGGCCAAAGTTCATAACTTGCAGCCCTTTCTCCGCGAACTGTGGGGGATTAAGTCATCTTCAAAGACATATTTATTAGATTTTCGACTATGCTGAACAAAATGAATATCTTGAAATTTTGATTGGGTGACTTTGGGAAAAAATGAGCGTGGGAGCGGGCCAAGTTGCCCTCCAATTTTTTGGGTCGCTTAAAAAGGGCACTGGAACTTTTAATTTCCATTCAGATGAGTCCTCTCACGATATTCTAGGACAACTGGATCGATACGATCACCCCTGGGGAAGTAAAAAAAAAAAAAACAACAACAAATAAACACGCATCCGTGATCTTTCTTCTGGCAAAAACATATAAAATTCCACATTTTTGTAGATAGGAGCTTGAAACTTCTATAGTAGGATTCTCTGATACGCTGAATCTGATGGTGTGATTTTCATTAAAGTTCTATGACTTTTAGGGGTTGTTTTCTCCTTTTTACGAAAATAAGGCAAATTTTATCAGGTGCGTAACTTTTGATGGGTGAGACCAAACTTAATGAAACTTATATATTTGAAATCAGCACAAGAATCTGATTCTATTGATGTATTTATTGGTATAAAAATTCCTGTTTTTAGAGTTTTGGTTACTATTGAGCCGGGTCGCTCCTTACTTACAGTTCTTTACCACGAACTGTTTGATGAATGTGAAAAAAAACAACAACACAAATCTAGATTACTGTGCTACATTTACAAACAAACGAATGTTCAAATTTTCCTGTTGCATTTTGAAAAAGCAAATATTAAATCTGGGGTAAAATTTTACCTAGACCCTCAAGTTTTTTGTTGAACGACAGTGCATGAATCAATCAACGTAAATGGGTGTGATTTTCCCAGTTGATCCACTTATAAAATTAGTGATTTGTACAATCAGTTAGTTGACTATGCTATTTTTTATTCAAAGGTCTTTAAGATGAAATGACGTATTTAATAATAGTATCAATTTGGGGCACAGGAAATTCAACCCGAAGTTGAAACCAAGCGGTGTGAAATCATTTCATTTGCCCGCGACGCTATGGGTGCTTTGGGTACAGAATCCGAAATCAACAGGAGATCCACGACCTACAGGTACTTAGCAAATTGCGTCCCAGGAAATGCAAAAGGTCGTACATCCTTGAAGTAGTCTAAATGGTAATTTATAAAGTTTTCTATATTCGAGGGTTATTACTATTAGAATCTACATCATTATATTTTAGACTCTCCAGTTTCATATTCAACTGATCCCGGAAAGCTCCTCTCGAATTCTTGTATTGGAGTCTACCAACGTCATAACTTCTCGGAAGGTAGTTACCATTCCTAGATTTAGCTTTATACTAACTCTAGACACTGTTAGATACAATAGCACTCCTATGTACCAGAGTATCTTTTATCAATCCTGCCATTCTTTAATTTACATTAACAAAATCAATAAGCTTTGCCGCCTTACCATAATGTGAGTGCTATGTTAACTTATAGGCCATCTTATGACCAAATACAGTATTGGTTATAACTAGATTGTTAGACCTACAAAATTACAACAGTCAATAACTGTTGCCATTTTCTTTTCCTACAGTAAATTTATCCACCCTAGGTTACGATCTATCCATGTTTCTACCAAACTGTGAATTAAAATAACGGGTGTAATGAGCTATGGGGCATGGGGGGGACTGTCCCTCTAGAGCCCGGTTTCTACCCACTCACCCCAGCTGAAATTTAGCGTCTTCAAAAACCTTGTCGAAACTATGATAGACCTACATAATTCAAGCATCCACAGAAACAGATCAGTTTTCTTTAGTATACCTTTGCTTTTATGGTACTATTTGGCTAGTTTTTAATTTTTCACTGTCATTTTCACTCGACTTGGGAAAATTGGCTCCCACTTTTACCCCCTCCCCCGCGATGTTTTCATGAAACTAAGAACCTTATTAAAACCCTGTGACAAAAATTATAATATCAAAATGTACTCGTGTAAATTAAAAAAAAAAATACATCAAAGTATGTATCTTTTTGAGCCTCAACAGAAATTTTGGCCAAAGATAAGACCGAAAAACTGACATATTTATCTGGTTAACACCTTAGAACAGATAAATAAAAGGCTCTTTGTTTCTCGTAATCATCATAGGCAGCGCGCTAGCGCTGCCTAAATTAAGAACGATGTGGGCACAATGTGTTTTTTCTCCACCCGGGCACTTCGTATCGAAGGAGTTGTCGTAGAAACTTCGAAAAGGACTCATTCGATTGGAAATTGGAGTGGCTAGTGCCCTTTTTAATAGTCGAAAGTGATTGGAGGGCAACTAACCCCCCCCCACATCCATCATTCCCCCAATATATCTTTTTGAGGAGGACACTCTCCTAAACCCTCGGGGCAAGGGTTTTAAGTTATGCCCACGGGGCATATAAGGTTTTTATAGAAGGCGTTGTCGTAGAAACTTCAAAAAAGGCTCATTCGATTGGAAATTCAAAGGGCTAGTGCCCTTTTCAATAGTTGAAAGCGATTGGAGGGCAACTAGCCCCCCCCCCGCCCATCTTTCACCCAAACACATCCAATCAAAATTTTGAGATAGCCATTTTGTTCAGCGTGGTTGATTTCCAGATAGAAAATATGTTTTGAGGAGGACACTCCCCCAAAACCCTCAGGGCAAGGGTTTAAAGTTATGCCCTGGGGCCATAAAAGGTTTTTATAGAAGGCGTTGTCGTAGAAACTTCAAAACAGGCTCATTCGATTGGAAATTCAAAGGGCTAGTTCCATTCTTAATAGTCGAAAGTGATTGGAGGGGAACTAGCCCCTCCCCCACGCCCATCATTCTTCCAAACACATCCAATTAAAATTTTGAGAGAGCCATTTTGTTCATCGTAGTTGATTTCCACATAGAAAACACGTTATTGAGGAGGACACTCCCCAACAGCCCTCAGGGCTAGGGTTTTAAGTTATATCCTGGGGTATATAAGGTTTTTATGGAAAGCGTTGTCATAGAAACTTAAAAAGGGGCTTCAACTTCAAAAGGGGCAAATTCAAAGGGCTAGTGCCCTTTTTAATAGTTGAAAGTGATTGAAGGGCAACTAGCCCCCCCCCCCCACGTTCATCATTCACCCAAACACATCCAATCAAAATTTTGAGATAGCCGTTTTCTTCAGCGTGGTTGATTTCCAGATAGAAAATATGTTTTTGAGGAGGACACTCCCCCACAACCCTCTGGGCAAGGGTTTTAAGTTATGCCCAGGGGGCATATAATGTTTTTATAGTAGGCGTTGTCGTAGAAACTTCAAAAAAAGCTCATTCGATTGGAAATTCAACGGGCTAGTGCGCCTTTTAATAGTGAAAGTGATTGGAGGGCAACTAGCCCCCCCACGCCCATCATTCCCCCAAACACATCCAATAAAAAATTTGATATAACCATTTTGTTCAGCGTAGTTGATTTACAGATAGAAAATATGTTTTTGAGGAGGATACTCTGCCACAGCCCTCAGGGCAAGGGTTTTAAGTTATGCCCTGGGGGCAAATAAGGTTTTTATAGAACACGTTGTCGTAGAAACTTCAGAAAAGGGCTCATTCGATTTGAAGTTCAAAGGGCTAGTGCCCTTTTTAATAGTCGAAAGTGATTAGTAATATTTTTTGTTGTTGTTGTTGTTTAGACCAGGGCACTTCGCATCGAAGGAGTTGTCGTGGGAACTTCGAAAGGGGCTCATTCGATTGAAAATAGAAAGGGCTGATGCCCTTTTTAATAGCCGAAAGTGATTGGAGGGCTACTAATCCCTCTTCCACTCCCACCCTCCCATTTGCCCATTATGTTTAAAAACTAAATGTTGCCTCAAGATTAAATCAAAATGCACTGTGATAATGCTAATTCCCAATAAGGCATCTCAGCAGTATCCCAAGAACGACTGAGGGTATTATGTTCAAACTTTCGAGACTACTTCTGCTCTTAAAATTTAACCAAATCAAAATAGTGTAAGTGTATCAAAGCTATCAAAGAAAGTAAACAAATTTTTTTTGCGAATGGTACCAAGTTTTCCATTTCAGGTCAACTAGAGGAGGTATGAAACTAAGCTAAACAGTACTATTTGTGTCCATATTTTTATAATGGTGTATGTTGTTAAAAATTGCTGAAAATTTTTCTCCAGCATACAAGTAGCAGGCCAAACTATAAAGTCTTAAAAAACGAAAAGATTTAAAGTGTTATTTTCTTTTTCCCTGAAAAGACTATGTCAATATAAAACGAACAGAAATTATATAAAAAAACTTTTTCCACAAAATAAGTTTTTCAAAGAAAAGTAAAGAACTCCATTAAACAAAAATGAGCAAAAATGAAATAAAATAATCTATCAAGCTTGAAACTACCACAAATCAGCATCGATAAATAAATGAAACCCAAAACGAACAGAAATTAAAATAACCGAGTCAAACACAAAACGAGCAGAAATTAACATAAGTTGGGCGCAAAACCCCTATGCCTTCCAAGGCCAGAACAAAATTTACACTTTACTGAAAATAATATAAATGTTTTTACTTCTATAACTTTAATAAATCAAATAATTTTAACATTTTGATTACTAAATATCAGTATATGTATATTAAATTGACAATGTACATTCATTTGTATTTTTTTCAGTAAAGTACAAATTTTGTTCTGGCCTTGGGAAGGCATAGGGGTTTTGCGCCCAACTTATGTTAATTTCTGCTCGTTTTGAGTTTGACTCGGTTATTTATTTTAATTTCTGTTCGTTTTGGGTTTCATTTATTTATCGATGCTGATTTGTGGTAGTTTCGAGCTTGGTAGATTATTTGATTTTATTTTTGCTCATTTTTTGTTTAATGGAGTTCTTTACTTTTCTTTGAAAAACTTATTTTGCGGAAAAAGTTATTTTAATTAATTAAATAAAAAAACGAGTTTCTTTAACTGAAAGTAAGGAGTGACATTAAAACTTAGAACGAACAGAAATTATTCCGTATATGAAAGAGACTGTCCCCTCCTCAACGATTCGCTCTTTACACTTAAGTTTTTAATTGTTTAAAAAATAAAGTTGTGAGACAGAGTCAAACTTAGCGTAAAGAGCAAGGCGTTGAGGAGGGGACAGTCCCTGTCATATACGGAATAATTTATGTTCGTTTTAAGTTTTAATATCGCTCCTTACTTTCAGTTAACAAACTTGTTTTTTTTTTATTTAATTTACAAACGTTTTTGAATTAATGCAGTTTTGATTTTGACTCACCGTACATGAATAATTGAAACGAAATTTGCATATTAATTTTACTTTTTTTGGCTAAATGGCTTTCTCGAAATTTTGATCTGACGTAACTTACGAATTAACTTACGTAACGAACTTCTATATTCGTATATTTTTATTATATATGTTAGAGGGTTCGTCCCGTAGTCAATACCTCACTCTTTACGCTAAAGTTCAAATTGTGTTCCAATTCTTTAAGAATGACCCCTTAATAACAAAGACCGTTAATTAGAAGAAATAGCTCTGATGAAAGTACAACAAAAAGAATTAGCGTAAAGAGCGAGGCAATGAATAAGGGGCGAACCCAAATATATATGTAATAATCTTTGTCCGTTTTAAGTTTTGATGTTGCTCCTTACTTTCAGTTGAATTTGTTTTTTATTTAATTTCTGATCGGTTTCTTAAATAGTGCTAGTGCTGGGAAATCCAGCACCCCTTCACAGAAATATCCCTTCCCCCATGTAAGCAACCTCCATGGAATGATCCTCCCATGTAATCCCTGACCTCCCCAACTACCAGAAAAAATCTCCTTGAACACTTCTGTATACTTCCCAATAACCAATACCATATGTAAACATTGGGAAAAGTTCATAACTTGCAGACCTTCCCCCGGGGACTTTGGAGGATTAAGACATCCTCAAAGACATAGTTATTCTATTTTTCGACCATTCTGAACAAAATGGCTATCTCAAAATTTTGATCGGGTGACTTTGAGAAAAAAATGAGTGTGGGAGGGGGCCTAGTTACCCTCCATGTTTTTGGTCACTTAAAAAGGGAACAAGAATTTTTAATTTCCGTTCAAATGAGCCCTCTCGCTATACTCTGGGGCCACTGGGTCGATACGATCACCCCTGGGGAAAAAAACAAAAAAAAATAAATAAACACGCATCCGTGACCTTTCTTCTGGCAAAAAATACAAAATTCCATATTTTTGCAAATAGGAGCTTCAAACTTATATAGTAGGGTCCTCTTATACGCTGAATCTGATGGTGTGCTTTTCATTAAGATTTTATGACTTTTAAGGGGTTTCCCCCCTTATTTTGAAAATAAGGTAAATTTTCTCAGGCGCATAACTTTTGATGAGTACGATTGTATCTATTGTTATCAAAATTTCGTTTTTTAGAGTTTCGATTACTATTGAGCCGGGTCGCTCCTTAGGCTACTTACAGTTCGTTACCACAAACTGTTTGATTACGTTATGCTACAATGATTTGTATATGTGACTCATGTGACTTTTCACAAAGGATCGTAGCAAGTATTTTGTTTGGTAGGGGGAGGTTCGAAAGTCATTTTTTTTTCAAAACACGTTTTAAATTTTCGTTTTTTATGGGGTTGGGTTGGTTCTTTCCTGTGTTGCCCCTAAAGGGGTAAATACTATGGAAATAGGTATGGCTTAAAGCCATTGCATAACAGAACAGTGAGTATCTAATTTTGGTACTTACTAAGAATCTGATAAACACGTGAGAATAACCGCATATAGAATGTCCAAGATCCTAATCAAAAACAGGTTTCCGCTACATAGTGAGGTATTGCTGACTCTGTGAAAGATATTTAAACTTTAGTTTTTTGGGGTTAAAGGGGCAAAGAAAGGTACCTAGGTTAGGTTAAGTTAGGTTACGTATTTAATGTATGCTATACTTTACCCCCACCCTATCCTCTAATGTGCAAATATATAGCCCAAATTTTGTTTCTTAACTATTATACTTTTATCACACTTTGTTTTGTTTCATTAGCATTAGCAAAACTTCACTTCTCGCGTGTTTATCGGATTCTTAATAAGTACCCTGACTTTTTTTCCTATTTCTACAATCCTGTTGTGGAGGTAAGAACGTTCATAGTCACAATTTTCTGGGTTTTTTATCTTTTACAGATTATATTTATATATAAGTACTTTTCGGGGATATAGTGTTTAAAATGTGCATTTTTTTAGTTCAAATACATGAATTAAAAAAAAAATGAACATGCTTTTTACAAAAAATGTTGTTATCGTTTAAGATTGTCAATTAAGGTAGATCAGGCGTAATCAAATCAGACATAAATCAAATACCCTTTAATACAGCCTAGATTCGTATTGCTAAGTTTATTTTTGATTTTGTAAGCCTTATTAGATGTATTTCACTTTGATAGACAATCGATTTATAGTTATACATTAATATTGTAACCATAAACTTCATATATCATTACAACTGCAACTGAGATTGTTTCGTCATTGAAATGGTGTCTCATCATTTTTCACACCATTTAGCTCGAATCTATTTATCTACTTCCCATCATTTCTCATTTCCAATGACTTTGATTAACCAAATAAAAGCAACCATCGCCATGTATTTATTCAAGGATGAAATGAGGTGCAGATCATTGCAAGACTTTATTGTTCCCCTGCTAGCCCCCTGAAATGGACTGTCACCGAGTTTTGTTCCGACCATAAAACATCCCGCAAATGGATGCTGGGATGGACCCTTCTTTAATGTGTAAAACAGGGGCTAATAAAATACAATCCTAATGAGTTTTTCAGTTTGAATCACATACGCTACTAATCATTAACAAGCTAATGCTACACTTTTGTTTGATGCCGATATTTATGAGGTGACAAGTTTGCTAAAAGCAGAGCAAACCATTGTTTAATAATGTGGTTTTTCGAACTGTCGACACAACGTTCAAAGTTCCAGGTGTGGATTTTAGGACCTCGATCCCAAACACTGTCAATTATAGAAAAACTTCAATATAATAGATTCAGTTTTGAAAATAGGAAACAAAAAGTAATTGTCACTTGGTGGTATCAAAACGCATGTAAAATAAAGTCGCACCTCACTAAATTACCACTTTTTGCCTTTTCACTCAGTAGAACGACAAGGTCAGCCAATTGCTGGTCAATGTCGACAAATGCTGGTCAAAGAACCAGCAATTACAAGATAGTCATTCGGTTAAATGTTGAATAAAGTTGTTTTTTAATCTACAAGGTATTTTTACTCGGTGTACTGGTAGTTTTAGTTTTCAAGCAAATTATTATTTAATCTTCAATTTACTCGTTATAAACGTGATCAACAGACTGAAATTACATTATAAAACTAGTTTTCAAACAGTTCGTCATAACGAACAGTAAGTAAGGAGCGATCCGGTTCAATAGTAACCGAAACTCTAAAAAACGGAATTTTGATACCAATAGATACATCAAAAGAATCAGATTTTTATGCTGATTTCAAATATATAAGCTCTTCAAGCTAAAGTTTGACTCTTTCTCACAACTCTATTTTTTAAATAAATAAAAAAATTAGCGTAAAGAGCGAGGCGTTGAGAAGCGGGCATCCCCTTTCATATACGGAATAATTTCAGTTCGTTTTAAGTTTTAATGTCGCTCCTTACTTTCAGTAAAAAAAAAAAAATTATTTTTATTTAATCTTCAAATGAAAGTAGAGATCAATGTTAACCATTTTGACCAATGAAGGGCCAATTAATTGCTCAATAAAATCATTTAAAAGAGTCTTTCCCCCAGCTCACTGTTGTTGGCGCTAAGGTTTAATTTATGTTTTGCCAAAAGCTTAGCAATTGCAAGTATTTTGTTCACCGATTACCTTTCCCAAAAGCTGGAACTGAATAGGCCTGCTGTGTTGATGAAGTCAATTCTCATTCGTGAATCATTGCAGTAAAAAGTCATGCTTTAATGGAAAAAACAGGGGAGAGATTGAGGGGGTGGTAGCTACACCCTGTGTTTAGGATAGTTCTGTTTGTTTTAGATTTACCCCTTTCGCACTCTTTGGCCTCTGGATACATCCCTGCCCCTCCCAAATTTAGTAGTTTATACATAATTCCTTGTTTAGAATTATAACTTTTGTAAGACCTGCCAAGTATTGTAAGACCAATTTGAATAAAATATTGCAATTTCTGGTCATAGGGGAGAACAATAAACTAAAACAAATATCAGGTAATTGCGTCAAATTCAATTCTAAAGTTATTTTACAGGGTCAGGATTTATTTAGCTGTAGCTTGAAAATGAAAATAGTATGAGAATGACTTGCTTCATGACAAGTTGAGCCTTGGTTCATGAATAAATGAAGCATGTTGACTTTCCGTGATGCTAGGGTATCAGATCTTTTAAAATGATGAAAAGTCAACTTGGTTCATTCTGACTTTTGACTTTTATTAACATTTTAAACAAAAATAAAAACTATTACAAGTATAAATCACTACGCTAGGGAAAAAATTTAATTTTGCTAACGCGTTGCGATTAACTACATAAGCATTCCTAAAGGCATCCTAAATTAACAAAAAAAGGAAAAAAAAATATAAATATTCCTAAAAACATCCTAGACTAATTAAAATAAAAATAATAAAAAAAGACAATCACCTACTCCCAAACACCCCAAGGGTAACAACCACCATCTAAATACCAAGGCCGTATCCAGAGGGGGGGGGGGGTTACCTGGTTTGAACCCCCCCCCCCCCCCGAAATGTTTGTTTGACTCGTAAAAACGTAACAAAAATGGACATAAACAAATTTTGTATTTTTTTTTGAGGTTTTTGTGTAACCACCCCCCCCCTAAAAAAATTAATTAGTAACCCCCCCCCCCGAACAAAATCCTGGATGTGCTTCTGATAAATACTACTCCATCGAAACCCGCCACTTCCACCCGTTCCTCCCTCCAGCCATATAGCTCACTCACAACCGCCGCCCCTCCCACAAACAAGCAAGAACTGTAACTAATTCCCTAAGAAATAGTCATTTAATCTATTTTTAAACTGTAGGAGGTGCTCAGCCGCCCTAACACTCACAGGAAGCGAATTCCATACATAAGGACCAAGATACTTATAGGTAAAACAAGATCTCACACTATTTTCAATAAGTGTCATAAGCCAAACCCTCATTCAATTTAATTTATAACATCAATAACAATAAAGACCCTAGAAGAGAACATGTTAAGAACCATAACAACAACAACAAAAATTTAAAGTGACACTGAAATCGAAAAAAAAACAAAAAAAACATGGTTAATTAAAGCAAAATAGTTAAAAGTTGAAAGATTAAATTATATTGTCAAGTTTTATTACATTATTGTACAGCGTGCGGAAACTTGTGGCTAGCTCAACATTGGAGGGTAATTTGTTCCATTGAATAATAGATTTGTAAATGGGAGTTTGCTGGGCAGCACTAGAAACACATTTAGGGATTAGCCTATAAAGGCTCTATTGGATGAACGGAGACTCTTTGCAGGGTGATATCAAGCCACTTTTTTGCCTTACTACGGTTATTCTTAACTAAATTCTTTTCGCCCTGTTTTACCAAGTAAATAGACTGACATGCATTATCATACTCAGCAATGGAACATTTCCCCGTCACTTGCCTTCGCAGTTAGTCGCAAGCATTATAAAACGTACAGTACATGTCTCTGTTGACTATGAAAGGAAATAAAAAGCTTATTGTCCGAATAGTGGAATTGTGCTTATTTTCTTAATAATTGCTCAATGAAAGGAAATAATAGCATTAAAGTGTAACTTTGCCACGTGACCATAAGGTGAGGGTCAGGCTAATAAACGTCAACGCCGCTTCATTTCAAATGATGGATAAGAGTATTACGCGGTTAGTCCAAAAACTGTATTGTAATACTTGCTCCCTGGATTTATAGAAGCAGGTTTCATCTCCTTTGAAACTGATTTTTTTTTTTTTTTTTTTTTTTTTTATTTAGGAAATTCATGCTTGTTATTGTTTTAATTATATTCTACAGTTTCGTTGATCGCATTATCTTCAAGGGTGAGGTTCGGTCAGATTGAATCCAAAGCTGTAGATTGAATCTAAAGCCTGGCAGCCCACAGTATCTTTTGATTAATATTACTACTTAACCATGTACAAATTATGTCTTCTAAGTTCAGAGTGCAAAAGCGTATTTTAGTCTGGATTTGAGTCAAAAATCATTTAGCCCCTCCCTCTCCCCTGAAACTAAGTATGATTTTCCTTTACCCCGCTCACCCCTTTCTTCACCCAAGAGTACCTGAAAGTTGTATCTTCATTGCCAAAGCCGTTCCCAAGTTAGTAAAGACATGGCATTTTTATGAACTGGATACACGTAAAGTCTTCTATTTTAGCTCTTCCCCTCCTTTGGTCGAAATTTAAATTTCTCTTCAACTCCCTCGCCTCATCTTCAATGCTCCCTCAAAGTTTTGACTTGATCTCTTACGTCACTCCCAAGATAGGCTATTATAGATAATTTGGAAAATCAGGTACACAAAGCTTCTTTTGAAGTACTTGTATACGCGTGTAGTTTCTGGGGTATCCTCTTGGGAGACACTAGGAGTCTTGGCACAGCGAACAATCCGTAAGAGCTTGCTTGAAATACAACTTATTGGAAATAAACGTTTTTGAATAAGTTTAACCTAGCACCAACTAAAAAAAAAGTTTGCATCTCGCTTCGCTCGGAGTGTCCAACTTATTTTGCAGTGCCCTAAACTTTAGGCGACACCTGATCTTTTAATAATTTTACAGGGTTTAAGTTTTAAGCGAAATCAAGTTTTTAAGTTTTTTTATGGTAAAGGTTTAGCGGTAAATTTGTCGAAGTTTCAATTAATTCGCTTGCTGAAAGATGAATATACAATTCCATTTACCATCCAACGCTGTTTCCAAATATAATAATCGCCACCGTGTAGTTGTGCCCCACCCCTTTTTTTAGTCCCTCCTAGTATTTTATGATGGCATAGTCCTGACAAATTACATAACCACGTAATTGTCAGCATTTTCCTTCAAATGACCTTTTAAATAATTCTCTACGATGTTCCAGCTCCCTGTTAATCGTTCGTAAAAAAGAAAAAAGCAGACTTAAAAGATTCTTTTTCAGAATTCCTATAATTTTTTGCACAATAAACTTCAATTATTAAGATGAAGCAAAATAATATCCAAGGTTCCTAAATCAGCATTGACGGCAAATTTTTCTTACGAGATTTTTTTTTTCTAAAACATTTTTAAGCTTTTGGTAGGAAGGCGTCAGGGCATCGACACACCAGGACAACTATCGTCAGGACATCGACAAAATCCGTCATAACATGGACAAAAAATTCGTCAGAACATCGATACGTCAGGACATCGACAGTCATAACATCGACACGTCAGGACATCGACAGTCACACTCGCTACCCGTCAGAATATCAACAGTCATAACATCGACACGTCAGTTCATCGACAGTCACAATCGCTACCCGTTAGAACGTCGACAGTCATGACATCAACACGTCATAACATCAATTTTTGTTCATAATGAAAATCTGTCAGAACCTGTAACCGTCAGAACGTCGACAGTCATAACGTCGACACGTCATAATATCTAAAAAATTTTCATAACATAAAAAAAATTTAAATTTTATTTTTTGGGGGTTTAAGGGGGAAAGGTACCTAGGTTAGGCTACTTATTTAATATATGCTATGCTTTACCCCCGCCCCCCTGATGTGCAAATATACAGCCGAAATTTGTTTCTAAACTATTATATACTTATTACTATTATATAAACTTATAATTTTTTTTACGTAATGAAAATCTGTCAAAACCACTAACCGTCAAAACGTCGACAGTCCTAACATGGACACGTCACAACATCTATTTTTTTTTTTTTTTAGATGTTATGACGTGCCAATGTTATGACTGTCGACGTTCTGACGGATAGTGATTGTGACTGTCGATGAACGGACGTGTCGATGTTATGACTGTCGACGTTCTGACGAGTAGCGATTGTGACTGTCGATTTCCTGACGTGCCGATGTTCTGACGGATTTTCCTTGTCGATGAAATGGCGTTTAGTGCTTGTGACGGTTAGATGAAATGGTAGCACCCCCTTTTGGTTACCATGGACCGGGTTTGGCTGTGTACTAGGTTGCAGCTACCGCTACAAACATGAAACTAAGTGTATTCGGACCCTGGGCACGAAAACCTTTTTTAAATTTTAAGTACAAGACAAAAGGATTAATTGTTGATTTTTAGAAGGAGGAGGGGGTAATAGTATTCCATTAAAACAGCATAAAATAAAATACTTATATAAGAATTAACCAACGAAAAATACCATTTCATTCGAGTCTACTTTTATCACTTCTGGCAACACGGCCTAAATTACACTTTCTAGTTATACTGTTGACATAAGGTGGGTTCATCTAAACAGGATTTATTTGATTAAGGGTTGAGTCGAACAGGGTTGGGTAAACGGGGGTTGAGTAGCATGGGGGTTGAGTTGAATGGAGGTTGACCTAAACGGGGTTGAACTAGACGGGGAATAAGTTAAATCAGTTTAGTTTTATGGGATTGAGGTAAACAAGAGTTCACGCCAGATATCAAAACAGTTAAAGTTGTACAACCTTCATAAAAATAAACACTAAGAAAGAAAAACATAGAAAAAAGACAAAATAAAGGGAAATTAAACAAAGAGAAAGAAAATAACATCAAAGAAAACAGCGTTGTTCAACCATCCCTCAACTATGTACAAAAGACCAACCAAAACCATTGAATCAATCTTATTGATAAAATAGTAATAGCATCTGTTTAAGTAGCACCCCTAAACAACCAACAAAACACAAGAAAATCATCCGAGTAAACATTGTCAATATTTAACATAATAAATAAATACAATGGTTTCACGCGTCAAAAACCACCCCCAGAAATTTGGAAAAAATTCCCCAGCTATTAGCTCTCTTGGTAAACCATGCTACGATAGTCATTCCAAATGAAAAAAAATGGTCAAATCTGGAACAAATTGCAGAACAAAAGATTTTATGCCAAAACGTTCAGAAAAATCTGGAGATAAACACACTAAATGTTTGCAAAAATCTAACACTGCAAAATACCCTAAAATCACACTTAAAGAGCCAAATTCAGCCCCAAGATAATAAAAAAAAAGAGATTTAGCTTTGGATTTGAATAAGTGTTTGATGTTTTTTTTTTACTGTGTATTCTGAAGAAAAACATCAGCTTTGAAAGTGCTTTATACTTCAGTTTCACACACACAAAAAAAGAAAAAAAACATGAAAACCAAATTTCACAGGAAAATGCACACAATGTATCTTCTTCAAAGATGTTTTTAAACATCGTTCGAATAGCATGGTAAACTGTAATTCCCTTCTATTCAAGCAGTAGCGCAAGTAGTAAGATCCTCTGATTGTTCGCTTTGCTGGTAAGAAATTATTCTTTCTTAACTGAAAGCGGCATAGAAGATGTAAAGTGAATCTAACGGCCAGAAATCCATTATGTTCTTTTCTGATGAGTGCAGTCGTCGGTCAGAGTTATAACTGTCAAAGCAAAATCTGCATTTTTGAAATGCTGCCTCGATTGAGCCACATAGCTTTCACAAATTGCCGCATAAAAAAGCGTTAATTGACATTGTACCTTGTGCAGCAGCCATCCTCCTTCAATAACTTAGTGGTGAGGAAGACTAGGGGACACTGGGTCAAAATTAGAGCATCCTTTATAGACGGAGTTGCAAGAGATACCTTGTCGAGACTTCTCATAACGTCAAACGCTAATAGAAAATGGGTTTTCAAATGAATGTTTTCTGATGCGTAAAAATAACACTATGTTTTCTTAGCGCAACTTCAAGCACTGGAACATAATATGTTTCCCGGCTCCCTGCTCAATTTTGGGCCGCCTATGAAGTTTTGGCTTCGTGAACTTGAGATCGTAATATCTTTCATGCCTAAATTTTGTGTAATTCAACAGGTAAAATAACGTATAAAATGACATTCTCTAAAACATTTTTGAAGAATAGTAGATGTCCGGGCCTTTCCACGGGAAATTTGACCTTTGTGCGTTTTTTTCGGCGAAAGTTGAGTTCGGAGCAGTTTTAAGGCTGATATTCATTTTCAGTAGGTCCAAATACACAGCAGCATACCCTTAGAAACCCCTATAGAGCCTAAATATTTATTTATTTACTGGGCCCAAACTCGGAGTTCAAAGTACGACTTTGGGGGCATTTCCCAGTTTCAGACTTTTGTGGACTTGAATTATGTTATTCTCCATATTTTTCTGAACATTTTGAGGTAAACATCCTTTGTGGTAAAATTCCTTCCACCTCGAACGGTAACGAACCGACAAGGGAAAGAGAAAAGAAAAAACACTAAGAGGCTGTCTAACCTGGGCTGATTTCATGAAGAACCCTTCCGAACACAAACATGCAAAAACTTTTATTTTGAATTCCTAGAAAGTCGTTTAAGCAGTGTGAACATGTTTGTCGTAGAAAAAAAAATAGATTTGATTGCACTTTTAGGTACTTTCCCATTATATGGGCCTTTCTAAAAAGTCAAGTTTGGTTAATGCTAATGAAATAAAATAAAATAGGATGAATATATAATAGTTCATAAACAAATTTGGGCTATATATTTTCACATTAGGGGTGGGGGGGGGGGCTGTTGGAGGTAAAGCATTGCATATATTAAATACGTAGCCTAACCTAACCTAGGTACCTTCTCCCCCCTTAAACCCCAAAATACAACAGTTTAAATATCGTATACGCAATGAAAACCACGCAATGCATTCCATTAGTCTATTGCGGTGTCTCGAATTAACCCGTCAAAAACGGTTTTTTCGTGACTAGTGCCCTTGAAAAGGCCCATATAATGGGAAAATACCCACTTTTAGAAGCAAATAAACAAATTCCAGATATGACTAGAACTTACGTCTCAGCATTTTTTCAAAATCTACTAAGCACATTTTAAATTTATCAAGAGAGATGATCTCTACAAAACCAATTTTTTAATATATTATTTAGTCCTTACTCTCACCCAAAGCCAAATTTTTCCCCAAAGAAAGATTAGTCGAGGTTTCATGATTAGCATTGACTCATAGATGATAGCTATTCAAGCAAATGGTACATGAAATCGGCCCCAAGAGGATGTTATGTATACATAACAATCTGTTGTTACAAATAAGCCACCAAGGTACAGAAGGGGAATATTAATGAGCAAAAACATAAATAATGACGCTTGAAGTGTTGATATTATGTTGATTTGTGTATTTCCGCACAGGCAAAAACTGATTACCTTTATTCTTGTCATAGCGGGCCTACTGACCTAGAGGGCCAATTATTATGGATTATGACCCAGAATTTGTTTGTTAAATGTATTTGTGAGTGTTTTTAATAAAAGTGTAAAGTATTAATAAAATCGATTTGAAATAAAACCGACCTGAGGTCAGTCATTGAACTGAAACACCCAAAGAATTTTATTATGAAATGTGGCACTGAACAAGCAGTACACTCATTGAGGTTATTTAATGAATTAGTACAAAGGGCTATATGCCTGGTGGCAATATTTATAATCTAGATTTTTGTAGTTGTCATATTGTTGAAAAGTACTTCTAGGAATAAAGACATTTTACGCTTATCTTCTAATCCTTAGAACGTTTTAAATGAAAGAAAACAAGTATGGCTATCCTCTCCTCAACACCTTGTTCTTTACGTTAATGTTGCTCTCTTTGTCATATCTCTACTTTTAAAGTATTAAAAAAATTTAGCGTAAAGAGTGAGATGTTGAGGAGTGGGCAGCCTATTTCATACACAGAATAATTTATGTCCGTTTAAGTTTTAATGTCACTCCTTACTTCAGTTGAAAAAACCTTAACTTTTTTAAATTTCTGATCGTTTTTTAAATAATACCGGAAAATCCATGAGACACAAAATGGTGTACACGATGTTTGAAGGCTAGTGGCAAAACTAATGCATCAAGAAATAATAAATAAAATTATTTTTCAATATGTGGATATTGCAAATTAACTTTTTGTTCTTGAATTTTCTAATTTCCTTTGTGCTTTTGGCCATTTTTCTTTTCCTTCTTTTTACAGTCATGGCTGATAGTATTCAATTATGTGATATATTTTCCTCATTATATCCTGATTATTTGATTAAATTAAACATCTTTCAAAATATTCAAACATGGTTAATTTTCTTGGTAGACTTGGTTAATTTCCTGAATCTGACTTCATTACATAGCTGAAAATTGGTCAAGGTTAGACCAACTAAATATATTTTGTGGACACAGCTTTAAGCTATGTAACTAAATAAATTTTTAAGAAAAGATTTAAATTCCACCATACTTTGCCCCCAGCCCCCTAATGTCCCAAGGATTTGCCATGTGTCACTCTTGTTTTTACTATGTACCCATAAATTGAATCAATGATGGCAAAATTCAGAAAGAGACGAACGCATGAAATATGTAATTTGGGCTAGATACTTCCACACAAGGGAGAGAGAGAGAGGGGGAGGGGGGGGGGGGTAAAGAATAGAAGAAGTTCCTTCAAGACATGATAAAAAAATTACATATCATATAACAAGAATCATTTTCTTCACATGTCTCCTTCTAAATAGCCCCAATTCTTGGCTAAGACCAAGAATAATGGTTTTAATGCCAATTCAGAAAAAAATAAAATATAAATATAGACTTTGGCATTACCTGGTCTATTAATGGATTTCCAGGGAAGTCAAAACTATATTTCGAAACAATGCTGTATTAGGGATTAAATACAACTAGTCTTTTGTTACCACACTGCTTATTTCATATTTGGGATCTGGGTTGAAGATCACCATGCTGTCTAAGGCATAGCTGCATCTTTGAGCAATAGCCTAGGCCTTGTTGTTTGTAAGATATAGGCTAAATTATATACAAAGTAAAGAAATATACCTTTGGATTCCCAACTTAATTTTCTTTTCAAACATAATAGACCTAATCACTGCTGTTGCTAGCCTGACCTATGTATATTTATCGTTTTTCTTATATGAGGGGGGGCCTTCAATAGCCCACTCTTCACGCTAAAGTTCTTCAAGACTTTCAAAAGGTAATGAGTAAAAAGCAACCCCGCTAATGTACAAAATAATTTTGTTCCTTTTAAGTTTTAATGTTGCTCTTTACTTTCAGTTGAAAAAAACTTTTTTTAAATTTACTTTCTGATCGTTTTTCAAATAATGCCGGGAAATTAAACTTCTCTCCATAGAAAATTCCCTCCCATACTAAAAATTCCTCAAAGTAAAGCTCTTTTCACGTAAAACAACCCCCACTCACCCACCTGTAGAATACCCCCGACATAATTTCATTCTCGCTGAAACTCCTCTAGGAGATTTCTCGTGGATGTTTTCAAGTAATGTCGGAAAACCCCCCTCCTTGGAAAAGTTTTCCTGGAATGCCACCACCCACAGTGTATTATTTTATGTCAAAATTTAAGCCATAACTCTTGATTTTTTCCGAAAAAAAGTAAATAAATTGGTTTTCAATTACCCTCCAGCCTTTTTGGTGACTTAGAAAGGACACTAGAACTTTTAATTTCCTTCGAATGAGCCGTCTACCGATGTTCTAGGACCAAGGGTTTGCTACGATTCCCCTTGAATCACCCTAATTGCGTAACTTACAGCTCTTTTCCCAGGGACTATGGAGGGTCATACCATCATCAAGAGCATAGTTATTGAACCTTAGAACTATGCTGAAAAAAAGGCTATCTCAAAATTTTGGTCGGACAACTTTCGGGGAGGAGGTTTGAAGGGAGTAGGGACGTAATCTACCCCCTCATATTTTTGGTCGCTTAAAAAGAGCATTATAACTTTTAATTTTCGTTTGAATGAGCCCTCTGCCGGTCTTCTAGGACCAATACAATCAACCCTTGGGGGAAGAAAAAAACAAATAAAAAATAAATACACATCCGTGATCCAGAAAATTCCACATTTTCGTAGATTGAAGCTTGAAACCACCACAGTAGGGTTCTCTGGTGTGCTGAATTTTGTGGTGTGATTTACACTAAGATTCCTCAACTTTTAGGGGGTTTCCACAGTTCGTTACCACGAACTGTTTGATCAGTAGTTAATCAACCTCTTTTTCTGTGACCTCGCAATATACATATTTCAAATGTTTTTTTTTTTTTAAGTTTTTCTTTATCAGTATGCTATTTCGTAATAAAATTTGCTTCAAACCACTATTTTCTAATGCCAATGATAATTATTTATGAAATTAAATATTAAAAAAAACAAGTTTTTTCAACTCAAAGTAAGGAGCAACATTAAAACTTAAAACAAACAGAATATATTACGTATATGAAGGGGATTGCCCCTCCTTAACACCTTGCTCGTTACGCTATTAACCTTAAAACTTCACAAGTAAAATTGAGACGGAAAAGAGAAAGCAAGACATATAAAAAGGGCAAATTCATCCAGTTTATTATTTCCCCTGACAAGTTTAATCCCTGGAAACTTCCCTCCCGATGGAAAATTACCCTTGGAAAAGCCCCCAGCACAAATTTCCCCCCCCCCCTCACCCGAAAATGCACACATACTTCCCAATAACAAATACTATGCGTAAACGACGGGCAAATATTTATAACTTAAAGACCTTTCCCCGGGGTTGTGGGGGGGGTCATGTTATATCCAAAAACATAGCTATTGGGCCTTTCAACCATGATGAACAAAATGACTATTTCAAAATTTTGATTGGATGATTTTGGGAAAAAAGGGACGGGGAGGGGACCTAGTTGCCCTCTAATCCTTTTGGTCACTTAAAAAGCGCACTGGAACTTTTAATTTCCGTTAGATTGACCCCTCTCATGATATTCTAGGACCAATGGGTCGATACCACCACTCCTGGGGGAAAAAACAACAACAAACAAATAGACACGCGTCCGTGCTCTTTCTTCTGGCAAAAAAAAAAAAAAAAATTCCACAATCTTGCATATAAGAGTTTGAAACCTTTACAGTAGGGTTTTTTGATACGCAGAATCTGTTGGTGCTATTTTCATTAAGATTCTATGAATTTTAGAAGATGTTTCCCCTTTTTTACGAAAATCAGACAAATTTTCGGGAAAATTAGGAAAAGAGAAAGCAAGACATACAAAAGAATTTTGTATAGGGATTCTGGCAAATTTCCCAGTGTATTATTTCCCTTGACAAGTTCATCCCCTGGAAATTTCCTTCCCCATGGAAAATTCCTCCGTGGAAAAACCCTCAGAAGAAAATTCATCTCTTTATGGTCAAATCTTTTTCAAATCTCTTTTTCAAATCTTTTTGGTAACTTAAAAAGGGCATTAGAACTTTTAATTTTTGTTCGAATGAACCCTCTTAAATGAGGGTTGAATTTTATCGGCTGGGGTTTTAACGAGTTGAATTTTGCCCTGTTGAATCTTGTAAGTTGTCTTTTTCATGTGCCCAGTGAAGTAAATACACCTTACCCGAACTCTCGGCTCAGTTAAGTTTGTCCATAACGCAATTTCTTCTCTGGTGCTCATATCTGGATATCTGTTTCTTGAAAATGTGGCTTCAAGTTCCTAAAACAAAAGTATATAACTTATCACTCTTTACGACTTCAAGCCATTAAAGAAATAATGAAAAAGGTTTCCCTACGAGAAGTAAATAGCGACTTCAAAAAAGCACCACCGAACATGAACAGTCAAACTTAAAACGAACATAAATACTTTGAATGAAGAAATCAAACCAAAAACGAACACACATTACAGTGAACAAAGGCTAAACTTGATATAGACAGAATTGTTAGAAATAAAAGTGGGACTGCTATTTTCCCCAAACTTCCTAAGAAATTTCATTTGTGCTTCACTGAAAGCTACTTATTGCTTCAAATTTTACCATTGAACATTTCTGTAACGTTTCTATCGTTATAAATCTTCTTTACTTTTGGAAAGTTAGGCATAAAAAAAAGAAAATGTTGGTGAAACTTAGCTTCTTCTTAAAATACAAAAATATTCAAAAATAACTGAATAATTACTGTTGTGAAAATTATTATCGTGACATTAATTTTGAACCTAAATTGATTGTCACAAATAAATTGATATCATTTTTTTGCAGGGGACGGGGTGAGGCCTTTTTTACTTTGATTTTTTTTTTTTAAGATGTAATAATGATGATAGTAGTAATGGGTTGGACTATACAAAAGCATTTAGACACATAACAACATAGCACAGGTTGCAAACAAAAATTAAACAAAATCGTTAGAACAATTCAGTAGCTAGAATGTTAAAAAGTGTGAATGTAGCCTTTCAAGGAGCTGACAAATTCTATTGCATAGCAAGAGAAGTGTAAAGCAATATAAGTAAAAGCTATTCAATGTAATTAGGAAAAGTTCTCGTTTTTAGTATCACTCCAGCCCTAAAAAGCCTTAAGGGAAGATAACTCCAATCTTATATCCATGGTCAAGTCAGTTCACTTTGGGCTTGATTTCTTTATTCATTTTAATTTCTGTTCGATTTAAACTTGACTTATCATATGGATTTATTTCTCCTCGTATTAAGCACTCAAGGTCTGGTACGATGCATTTATTTCAATTCTAGCCCATAATACAGCACAAGAACTTTTAATGTTCGGTCGAATTAGCCTCTTTAAAGTTTCTCTCTACAACTATTCTAAAATTATATTTAAAAAATCCATTCTAACCATCCATTCTAAAATTATATAAAAAAGTATATAAAAATATCCTAAGTTATCAAAAATAATTAGCTTTTCTTGCAAAGAAAATATCTCAAATTATCCCAATGTTTTTGTTGTTGTTGTTGTTGTTGTTGTTGTTAGTTAGTCGTTACTACAGTCGTTGTTAGTCTTAAACACATCTCCAGGCAAGATTTCAGCTTGCATATCAGCCTAAATAGTTTTGGGCAGTTTAGCCGAAAATAATAGTATTTAGTAATAAAGTAAAATTTATAGCTTGTACCGAAGTGATATAAATAAAAATAATCAAGTAAAGCATAAAAATTAGTAATTACGTGATATTCGATTTAATGTAAGACATTTCTTTCTTTACAGTGGTTTTTGCTGCTGTTTCTTGCTTTTAATAAAAACCCTTCTTAATCAACCTGCACAGCAAGACCGTATCCAGGGGGGAGGGGTTACCCTGTTTGAACCCCCCCCCCCCGAAAATTTTGACCGAGTCAAAAATAAGTCGAAAATTAATAAAACCTAGGTAAAAATCAGTAAAATTAGTCGAAAACAGAGTCAAAAATTAGTAACCCCCCCCCCCCCCCGAAAAAAATCCTAGATCCGCCCTTGCTGCGCAGCTTATACAAAATTACCCAATTGTGGAGCCAAAAGCACTAAATAATTCTTAAAGGTAAAACTTTAATAAGGCCAAAAGTAAAAAAAGAGGCGAAACATTTTAGAATAATTGGCACTTGTAGATTATATCTAACCCACCGCTATACACGAAAGAAGTCAAGTTTGGTTAATGCTAATGAAATAAAATAAAATAGGATGAAAATATAATAGTTTAGAAACAAATTTGGGTTATATACTTGTACATTAGGGGGGGGGTGGAGGGTAAAGCATAGCATATATTAAATACTTAACCTAACCTAACCTAGGTACCCCCCTAAACCCCCCAAAAACAACATTTTAAATATTGTAAGCGCGATAAGTAATCACGCTTTGCCATTCATTTATCTTGCAAATACCCGTTCGTTTGGTTTTCCTTATACAGTGTATAGAGCTGGGTTAGACATAATGCACCAGTACCGAATAATTTTATAATGACCAGTGTATGATTATTTTTATTATTATTATTATAGTTAGTAATAGTCTTAGTTTATAAACGCATATTCGAGTGCCCAGTGTGGTAAGTGATGTTAAAAAAATACCTGAAGTTGCTGTGATGTAAAGTGTGTTCTTTGACGTCTTTGACGTTTCTTGCGAGAATCTTTGTCATCATCGGATGTCGTTGTTGGACAGTTAACTTCGGAAGACGGCTTCTCTTTTGTATTAACTGGGCAATGCTTACTGGTGTCATTTGTTGGTTGTTCTACATAAGAAAGAAATTAGGTTAATAAATTGCTTATGTACTCAAACATTTTGTTGTATGATATTGTCTAATTGAAGATTAATTCGATTATTCTCATGCTGAGTGATGAACGCAAAAGTCTGTTTTGGGTGTGGAGAGAGCGGGCTTCAAAAACAGTGGCAAAAATAGGAAATTTGTATAAAGATTACAAATAACACAGGGAGGGTGGCAACAAATTTGATGTTTCGTGGAGAAGACAACTGGTTCATCCCATTTCTGGGTCAGTGCCTTGTTTGTTACTTATTATTATTATTACTTTAACGATTTCAAATCCATAAAGTTTGAGCTTGTTTTAAATTCCTCATTGCATTTAGCTACTCATAACTACGTCTACTATTCTTTCACTATAATTTGCATTTATAGAACCAGCCTCTCAATATTACTGTTTTAAAGCAGGATTTCCACACTTTTAAACTGAAACTCCGTATTTTTTCGGTGAAAAACTACAATCAAACGAAAAGTAATGTGTTAACGAAACATTTGTGAAACTCGTACACCACCGGTCGGTGCAAAAGCTACCGAGTCGAGAACAGTCAATCACAATTATTGTTTTGCCGGACTGTGCATCCATCCAATTATTTAATAATTTGTAAATACCACAGTCTATGATAGTCCATAAGTTTAATGCTGTTTTCCTTGCAGAAGATTGCGAGAATTATTACATACCATTTCCCGAGATCGCTACTTTCAAGAAGCGGCAAACCTCGAGCCCCATATAGCCAAGAAACTGCAACACCTTTGTGCTGACTTGTATGCCTGAGGTGGTTCTATGCTGTAAAGGGTTGCTAGTTGTAGCAGTGCTATTTTCTAAAGAATGTCAATAGCGAATCTGATAAAGGAAACAGTAACGCCATGGACCCTGTTTTAATTCCCTTTTAACTCACGATTTTGGTGAGTTTTGAAAATAGAATATAAATAGTTTAAAAAGAAGATGCAGCACTTTAAGTACTTGATTAAAAAAAAAAAAAACAGCCTGATGGCAAAATATTGCTTTTAATTTCTAAAATCGCATGCGCAAGTTTTAAAATAAGAATGCATTTTATGGACAGGCAGGCAATGTGAAATTATAAAAAAAAAAATTGTAAAAGTTTACGTTTTAGAAGGAGTACAAAATGAGCCCATATTTTACCATAGGACAGGTAACCAATGAAGAAATTTACTTCATTACTAACCATACTTCCAAACTTGAAATCATTCGAAGACGCCGCAGGATGTACTGGGGACATATGGTACGGATGGCTGAAGGAGGGTTACCATACGACATGTGGGGTGGACCGCCCTGGCCTTTGCAAGCCAGGGAACCCTAACAAACAATCATCCAATTCCTTGAAAACAGGCAATGCTTGTAAGGCCTTCGCTGGAGGAGATTTGGCTGCAGCCACGGAAAAGGTAAAGCTGGTGGTTTACTGTTACTGCCGTATTTGTCTCCAGGCGCAGGAGTAACTATGTTTAAGTCACTTTAAAAAAATATATCAATATGTACTGAATGTGTCAACAGTTATTGCTAGCATAGAACGGCACGTAAAAATCTCCTGGCCCTCTCCTCCAATTATATTTGTTGGTTGCAAATTACATTGCTGGGGTTTCAAACTTTTGATTCCCTTTTGAAACTCAATTTCTTCCACAGGTTGGCACACAGTCTTTTACTTCATAAATATAACGTAATATAGTCAGTAGTATATTAGAAAAATCCTCGTATAGGTTAAAGTCTGCTTAACTTCTTGTGGAGCCCCTCGAATAGTTTAAAATGACCGTTTCCAAATTTATCAATTTTGAAAATATTCTAATTTCACATGGACTGCCAACGTAACCTAATTATGTTAAGATTATAGGAAATCATGATAAAAGTTTGAATGCACCTGGTTGAAGTAAAACTGTCTCTTCAGTATCAGAAAGAAGTAAAAAATAATGTTTGAAATAATAAGAAAAATAAATTAAAGGTTTTGAAAGGGATTTTTGGCATAAAAAGAACTTATATTAATCATTTTTGAGGCACCGGCCCCTGGGATTCTTCCCTCTAAGTGGGCCCAATTTGGAGTCAACAATATCGAACTGTACGCTGAAAATTCAACATCAAAACTGTAGACTCCGAATTGGGCCCACTTAGAGGGAAGAATCCGAGGGGCCAGTGCCTCAAAAAGGATTAATATAAGATTCTTTTTATGCAAAAATTCCTTTCAAAACCTTTAACTTATTTTTTCATGCTATTGCTTGTTCAGTGCCGTTCATAAATAGATGAAACTTCTTTTCCTCAGTCAGAGGAGGCTAGATTTTTGACGTCTTTTCATTGGAAAAAATATTTTTAAAATCAGTATAGACATTATTACTAAGCTCCTCTCTACTATTACTAAGACCTCTGTATGCCCAGTTTCTAATTTTGAATTGAACCTTCCGCCCAACTACTAAGCAAAACGAAGATAGCACTTATTTAATTTATGTTCAATTTTTTAACTCACCTGTTAAACATTCCTTGGGAAGAGCTGACTGCTGTATTTTCAACATAAGAGATTATGTTATGACCAGGGACGCACGAAGGAGAGGGAGGGATTAGGACCTGGACTCCCCCCCCCCCAAAAAAAAACTAAACTTTCTTGAATTTCTTGGTACTTCTTACGAAAATCATCAAATAAAGCTTGTTTTCTTATGTCCCCCTCCTTAAAAATAGCATTGACACCTCCCCCCAAAAAATTACTGAGTATGTAGGGTTGCCACCACGGTCAGTTCCTATAGCGTTATACAATTGCCCAAATTTGCGTGCAACACTGCGATTTTTGGTGCTAGGGTAAAAACAATGACTGCAATAGTGCTAAAATAGCGATTTCATGCTACAGGTGGCAACTCTGCGCGTACGTGTTTGGTTGAACTATGGTGACTTTCCTGCAATGCCCTTTAGTCTTTCATACAAAAGAGCCAAGTTTTTATCTGCTCGAGCTCTTTCAAAAATAAAGAATGAGGGAAAGCATACAAAATTGAGCCGCCCAATACCCCAACGCCTCATTAAGTCTAAAGGGAAGGAAGCCAGAGCTGCCAAAAGTAATTTTAGTTCGTCCGATGATTGATGGACGAACAGCGTTTCTTTACGTTTAATAAATAGCTGAGATTTTTTTGAATACCTAAAAACTAGCTGTCAATGAACAGAGTATCATCCTATCAATTGGTAAAGATGTAATCGGGGAATTTGCCTATTTCCTACTGGAGCTTCCTCCTGTCAACCCATTCCCTCAGATTTCTTATTTACATCTAAATCGAAACATCCATATTACATCCCACAACATACGGCAGCTCATTTCCATCGATTGAAATGATTAAAGTAATCTAGATCCTATCGATGGAACCACCTGTCACTTCTAATTATATAAAACAATAGAAATGATTAAGCTTGCTTGACCAACACGCAAGATACTACTATAAGTATTAGCCAGTCTTAGCACGTACGGACAAAGCTGAGTCCCAATTCTCAGCGTAAAGCTTATTGTACAAACTTAAAAGGTGATTGCCCAAGGCTTTGTTCAGACAAGCTATTTTTTGGTCAAAATAACTTTTTTCAGTAAAAGATGTTAAATCTGTATTTTAGGGAGAAAAACTGTGGAAAAAGAAATGGTCGTGAAAACAGAATTGGCAATAGGGAAAAATTGTTCGCTGAAAAAAAAAAACATGATGAAACAAATGTTGCCGAACCAACAAGCTTAGATAAGATCTTGACTGACTTTATATGGAAGCTACTCAGAATCTAAATCAGTCAAATCCACATTTTGTTTTAATAGTTAATGCCCGGACACTTAATTAACTTCTAACTTTGCATTCTCATAAGGGTAAGGATCAATATTCCAAAAAGACAACGAAATTGACTGCTGAATTCTAAGTGACTTATAAACAAACATATAAAAAAATTCCCAGTGAACAGACTTAGTTTTTTTTTCTAAAACTGGAAACCTTGGTTTATTTCAATCCTTGGTTTGAATCCGAGTCCGTTGATTTTTGAATTAAAATCAAGTTGCCATCAAGCCATTGGCCAATTTGAGACAATGCCAAGAAAGGTAGTCTGAGTGAGAGGCAAAGCTGGCATAAGCATTTTTCAGGATTGTATAAAAAATTATGTCATTTTCACTTGTTGTTAGATATTGTCTATCATCCATCCATCCATCCTATGGTAGAACTAAGGTAGATAGTCATAGAACTAAGGGATGATTGAGATTTTTGGTTTGACTCATGACGGACAGTGTCAACTGGGCTTGTATGCGAAATGGGAGACTGAATTTGACTGTACTCACAAGCGAACAAGTGACCTAAGCCTAATAGGCTTGCCTGCTTAGAGTCTCGGGTGGACTACCGTGTTTTAGGATTGACACATGACAGACAAGTCCCCTGGACTTGCAGGCGAGCTTGTAGACTTATAGTTTTCAAAGTTTTTTTTTGGTAAACGGCGGGGTAAGCTAAGACTCTCAAATTGGACAAATACTTGTGTATTAGCTTTGGAGAGGCACGCCCGCCTAGAGTCTCATTTAGGTTGACCAAAGTTTAGAATTGACACACAAACCGTTAAGTCGCCTGGAATGGCAGGCTGACAAGGGTCCAGGGGCGATTCTCCAGCATTTTTATTTGGAGGGCAAGAGGGGTCCATATCTGGATAGTCAAAGGCCATGGGATGCATAATATTATTTTTTTCACATTATTGGGGGGGGGGGATAACTGCCCCGCCCCTTGCCACCCCAAACGACGCCCCTGCAAGGGTCCAGTCCAAAGCCTTTTTTAAACCAAGCAGTTTAATGATTATGAAAAACTCTCTTTAGAGAACCTTTAAATCCATTCGAGACCTTTAGAGACCTTTTTAAATCCATTGCTTTCAAATGTCTAGTAAATGAATTGACAATAATCACATTTAATTTAAGACAGCTTTTTAGTTTTCAGCAAAGGGAAAATAGCACTCAAGTTTTTCGGAGGTTTTGATAGGGCGCGGGCACCAAATTTATTTGCCAGAATCTCGGTGCATTTTAGGTTTGGCTGCACCGTTTGGTATTATTTCTGTTCGTTGTGTTCCCTCTGTTCTATCATAAAATTTGTTTCCGTGTAAGTTTTGCTTTTAATATGAGTTAGTTTATTCTCGTTTTAAGATCTAATATCAAACCCATATATAGGGTAAGCTTACAAAACATTTTTTTTCAAAAATAAAATAAAAAACAACATTAAAACAAAAATTAACAGAAATTATGCTCTACGTGAGATGGGTTTCCGACCCCTCAACATTGTTCACCCTTAAGTCCAACCTTTGCTTATGGCGCAATAATTATAATCAGTTGCTAATTGCAAGTGTATTATTGACCAATGGTCTTACAAAACATTTGAACAAAAAACTACCAACCTTGGTATGAGAGTCGTTTGGTGGGCTTTTTCTTAAATTTCTGTATATTAATAGATATTAGCTATAATTTCACAAAGTCATCACAAGCTAAACTCTACTGTAAAAAGCTGGATCAGTAAGGAGTTTCATCTCCTTGTACATAGGATAATTTCCGTTTGTTTTAAGCACCAGCTTGGTTGTTAATCTAATCCTGAGGAAACTGCTGCCTCTCCAACGCAACACCGCCTCTTTAAGTTAGTTTAACTTAGGTGGATTCGTTGATTGAGTGCTGACTGAGAAAAAACTGAAAGTTTATTAGAGAGGTAATGGAGATGGAAATGTGGGAGAAAATCTAAGAAGAATCGGTATCATGGAATTCCATGGACCGAATATGCCGAAGTGGGGTTGAGTGTAGAATAATACCAATTCAAAGCCTATTATTTAGGCATTTTTTTAATTTTTAGTTAACCATGTTGGTCATAGGGATGGTCAGCAATCGTTTTGATACCAATGCGCAAAAAGATGACAGGACATCACAATAATTATATTATTGGTTTAGTAGCATTAAGCGCAGTGTTATAGCAACATTTTTTTTTTAAGTCTAATGCTAAGGATTAAATAAATAGACAGAGTCAGAAAACAATATTGATAAATATTCAACTAGGATAAAGGAAAGAATGTAGTTGGAAGATTGGTTTGGATTCAATGTTAAGGAATGTATTATAAATACTTTCTAAACATTAAAAAAAAAAAATATCTAAGTCCAAACAAGTTTGGCAAAAACGAGCTCTGAAAAAATTACTGAAAAACTTTATAGGATGGAGAAATAACGTCTGAATTCCAAAATTGTATTTCGGTAATTTAGAGAAAAGCCGTTTTTTGCTCTATTAGAAAGTTAGTGACCTATATCGACGAAGCTTTCTGAGATGATTTCTCAGCCTAAATGAGGGGTGCGGAAGTTTTTTATGCCCGTTGCTCCCCGCCTCTGGTTTTAAGGCCTTAGAGATTATGAGGAGACAGGCACTATCATTTTTTTTGAATATAAATAGAAATGAAGCTAGGCCTAGAGTTTACGAAAGAGCTTACGTCTCTTAAACCCTACGCAATCACAAGGTGATTCCCAGGATTAAAGATGGATCCTTAACACAACTTGATTTTCATTTTCTAAGTTAGACTAATATATTCATATAACAAGAAAAACGGATAAAGCTAGAAATTTGAAAACACTTTCCAGGACCTTAATTAGGGCTATAGATCACTTTATGAATATGTGAGCCATTTGTCGCTAAAAAAAAAAATCAAATTAATCGAAAGTTCTAGAGAAAGGAAAGGTGAAATTTGGTACTTGAAAACATCTCCAGGACACCAATTTAGAGTGTAAATTACCTAACTTGCAATACAAATTTTGAAGCTAGATTTAGAATCACTATTTTCTCACTTCCATCAGTTTTTATGAGTATTTTGAAAGTTTGTTTTTTCTTAATCTAAATTTTTGGACGCTGAAAGATGTCACAAAGTCGTTACAAAACACATTCGTCAGTTTTCTTCCACCTTGCATTTAACAGCCTTGTCAGATTTTTATAGCGCCCACAGTTTGTCAAATAAATTTTGTAAGCATTTTTGTCTGAATTATAAATGGTTCTCGTATTCCAGATAGGGGGAATGGCAGTTTTAACAACAATTACAAGGACAATTAACCTGACGGCGGCCACACAAGTTTGTGGTACCAGAATTCCCTCGGTACCAAGAGACTTCACTATTGGACAAAACAGTCGATGCTGCAGCATATAACATAAAGGGTTGATTCTAGGTCGGAGATATCCAAGAGAGAGCTAATCCAGGACTGGGTGATTCTGTGACCAATTTTTCAATTTGAAGCACCCAGCATGCTGGGCTAGGCATAAACAGGGTGTCATAAAAGTATGACTTTTGGTAGATTCAAATAACTAGAAGTATTGGGGAATTTTGATTGTAGTTTTGATAGTTGTTCAACCTTGACTTGGCAGTACCGACGATTAATTATTGATGTTCAATGGATTCTCAACATCTGTTTTTCATTAAAACTTGGTTAATAGTATTTTTCCTCCCATATGTTCTGGTCAGCAGAGGAAGGGGGTATGAGAAGTAGCCCAAAGACAAAAGCAACTAGGATTGAGAACTGTCTAGAGAAGAAACTCGAGTTTGTTTTTGGGGAAACAGAAGTTAGAATCATATAACTAAATCCAAAAACCTGAGTAGAATAATGACAAGTTTCTGGTTCAAAAACCTGAAAAATCACTGCTAATTGTTGTGTTTATTGTTACTTATTTTTACCTTATATTTAACTAGCTATATAAAACAGCCATGAATATCAGGTCTTGTTAGTTTGAAGTCGGTAGAGATTCGTTTTAATTTTTTTTTTCTTCTTCTTCAATTTATCATAAATCCGGCAAATATATCATTTACACTGAAGCTTTGTATTTTTTATTTGTTCTATTTTATAGGTAATTGATTGGCGTAATACAAGGATTAGCTACATTTGATTACTTTTACATTCACTATTTATGAAATAGATCCGGTTTTGTTCTCATTGTGGTAGATTTTTCCATTTGGTCACAAACACGCTAAAAGTTATTGAAGGAAATTCACTCTTATAAGGCAAGGAAGAGCAAATTTGGCAAACAAATATACATGCTTAATTTTATGAATTTACCTTAGAATTTTCGTGTTCTTTTCCCTTTGTTTTTGGCTAGTACTTATATCGAGGACGTACTCATGGAGAGGAAGGGCTCAGGATCCCCGTGAAATCCTCAATTTTGGGCAATCCTTATTCAAATTATGAATACAAACTTTTTTTTTTACTGCCCCACCCAAGAAAAGGTCTTCGCACGCACCTGACGAACATCATTCACATTCAGTAAAGACAGAAACTTGAAACACTATTTTTTTTTGTTTCAAAGTAATAAAAGTAATTAAGATAAGATAAGTTTTATTCTTCATTAGATACACATACAATATTACATGTTATTATTCCCCCAAAGGCTCATTGGCCTGTAAAAAGGGGGAAGACATATGAATTGCTTACTCAGAGATAAAAAACAAAAGAAAATTTAAAATGATCACTTACTGACGTACGAAGGAGAAGAAAAGAAAATATAGATAAAATGAAAACTATAGAAAAAATAGAATAAATAAACTAAATTAATTAATTAGATTAAATAGACTCAAAAAGAAAAATAATAAAAAAAATAATAAAATAATATAATTATTACTATAAGCGATTTCCTATCGTCGAAACAGAATTGTATGTGTATTGTCAGGTAGAACCAACATCATAATAGCTGTTACGATGTTGTTCATAGCTCTTATCCAAGATATTAAGAATATCATAACTTAAGCCATGTATAGCCCTTTTAAGCTTGTATTTAAAGCTATATAAATCCCAGTTCAATCAGCTCTGCTTATTTCTGAGGCTAGGTAGCAAAATTGACGTTTATGGGTTATTTCAGTCATAAGGCTTATAGTTATTGGACTGTAATAAAATGGTGCGAAAGCAATAAAATTTAACCCTTCTTCATGAATGCTACTCCTTAGTGAACTATACAAGTTTCAGCAATAAATATTGATAGTAGGAAATGACAAATTATTAGTAAATGGTTCTGGGATCTTCAATGTTTATGCCTACTGAAATATAATTAGAGGTCTTTAGCTAAGTCTGATTTTCGAATAAGGTTCCTGCATTTTGACTCCCTCCTGATTCTCCTCCTCCCTGAGGATAGTCTTCCATATAAATAAAAAAAAAAATTTATATTATCTATAAAAATACTATATTTGATCAAGGTCTGATTTCTTTGAAAATTTTTAGCTGTGGTTTTTAAAAAAGAGCAACACAATTGTGGACTACTACTATGTTTAGTCTTTTGTTGTTTTTTTTTTTTTTTTTTTTTTTTTTTTTTTTTTTTTTTTTACAAAACTTGAGCCCATCCTCTCAAAATAATTGAACTCTTTAAATGGATTATATATTTTTTCTTGTATTTTGTATGGTTCTTAGAATAACTATAAGCTCCTATTTTTTTGTGTGTGCTTTTTACTGACTGGGGTATATCCTCTTTTTACGGTTGCGGCAGCAGCTTGACTTCAGTAGCGAAAGTTGACCCAAAGTAACCAAGATTTGAAAAACGTGTTTTCAAAGAAACTGTTTCTAAGAAAAATTTCCCTATTATGTGGAGCTGTTTTCATTATTCAATTGAGAAGTAGTGTATAGTGACGAAAACGACTATTAAGACATCAAACACTTCGTGCGAAGTGTTTGATGTAAGTATGAACTGTAAGTAAGGAGCGACTCGGTCCAATAGTAATAGAAAGTCCAAAAAACGGAATTTTAATAACAATAGATGTATCAAAGATTGCCAAAGATTTCATTTTCGGCCAACCGTCTAGGACTAAAGGGAAAGCAGGTCGTCCACGGTTGGGGTCGGAGGATGTCGTAAAGAAAGATTTAAGGGAAATGAGAACTTCTGGGAGGGTGTATAGAGGTAGGCTTTAAATAAATTAGGATAGATGAGAAGCGTGCGTATGTATGTTGGCCTCAGGCGTCTTACTGTTACGGTGAGTTTTTAGTAGTATTAGTAGTAATGGTAGTATGCTGATTCCAACTATATAAATTCGGTACTGTTCTAATATCTGTACAAGACGCGAGAAGTGAAGTTTGGTTAATGCTAATGAAATAAAACAAAACAGGATGAAAATATAATAGTTTAGAAACAAAATTGGGCTATATATTTGCACATTAGGGGAGAAGATGGGGGGTAAAGCATAGAATATATTAAATACGTCACCTAACCTAACCTAAGTACCTTTTCTTGCCCCTAAGCCCCACAAAACAAAAGTTTAAATATTGTAAACGCAGTTATAAATCACTGATTGCAATCCTCAGTATAGGAATTGTCCGTTGAAAGAAACCTGTTTGACTAGTTTGTTTAGCATGTTCAATGTACAATATTGCGCGTGCTGTACATATATTAGAATAGTACCTAAAATTCATTAATTTTAATGTTACCGATCAAAAGCTAAGATCCTCAGAAAATTTGTACGGTTTTTTAAAGGGAGAAAACACCCCCGAAAATTCAAGGAACCTTAATAAAAATCGCACCATCAGATTCAGCGTACCAGATTTTTTTTTTTTTTTTTTTTTTTTTTTTTTTTTTTTTTTGCCAGAAGAAAGATCATAGATCCGTGTTTTTTTTTAGAACTTTTGAAAAAGCTTTTTATTCTAATTAAACGGTCTTGTGTTCCAGTAGTCATTCTTATATGATTAGAAAAAAAGTCAAATTTTAGCGTAAAGAGTGAGGTATTGAGGAGCAGGCAACCCCCCCTCATATACGTAATAATTTCTGGTCGTTTTCAGTTTTAGTGTTGCTCCTTACTTTCAGTTGAAAAAACTTTTTTATTCAATTTTTAAATATACAGAGCGGCCTTCTTAAATAGTTTAATAAAGATTCGTCTCTTAACAGTCAGTGACAATAAGGTTAGTTTCCCATAATGGGAAATAAGGGGTGGGGGCATAAAATAGGTTTATCCGATAAACTTGCGTTAGGAGCAAGTTTAATTAACGCAAACTTGCTTTAATTAAGTAAATTACGCTGCTTTAAACTATGTTACACTACTTTAAACTTGCGCCCCCCTCACCCCCTGGATCTGCCACTGGTTTCCCATATCTGAGGCTAGAGATCCTGCAGAGGATCCGCTGAAACTATTGTGCCGTTTGCGGTTATGTGTCGCAAACTCTAGTACCTTCAGCATTCTTGAGCTTACATTATCCAATTTTGACTCCCAGTAAGTAACCAGCAAGCTAACCTGCCAGTAACTTGAAAATCAATCCTGTAGTTTGCACTATTAGGAAATAAAAGAAATTTTTTGAGCTGAAACATACCCATAGAACTTTCTTCAGGAGGAGGCAGGTCAGCCTCAGTTTTTTCTATGTTGCTAGGTCTAAAAAGTTTCATTTTCTCATGAGGAGGGAGAGATCGGGCAATTCCAGGATTATTGTTCGGGAGGGGTTTTACAATAAAAAAAAACTTTAAAAAACACATGAAAAATTTAAATGCATTTTTGTTACATTTCTACCAGTCAATTTTTTTTTGGGGGGGGTGGGTCAAACCCCGTAATCCCACTGGATACAGCCTTAGTGGGTGTCACTGTTTTTGGTTCATCTCTCGATCAGCCAAAAATTAAAATTTCTTTTATTTCTTGTGGTTGGAATACGGTGCTACACTTTTCCACAGGAAATTAACAGATCCCAAGGATTTGTTTTATGAAGACAACATCTTTATAGGGGTCACCTAACCCTTATCTCACATTGATTAGCTGAGAACATACGGCAAGCATTAATTTCTTGTGTTAATGGATTCTACAGCCACAGAATAGCAAATGGTTACATCACAAATCCTGTCGCGTGTCAAGAGTTTTAGAATCCTAACGATATTTTATGTGGAAGGTAACACTTTAAGAAATTGAGCGGAACGGATCGGAAAAGGACAATTAATTTCTTTTATTTTCTCATCGCTTCACTGTCATGTCTTGTTATCCAGCTTTAATTCACTGATTCTTGGTAATTTTTAGGCAATTATCGCGAAAATACACGTTTTGGCTTATATGCATTAGTGTACTGTTATGCGTCTGTTGTTCAAGATATATTTGGGAGAAAGTGAGTTTATTTATTTTTAATATTAATTTCTTATGTAAAGAGTTGTTCTGGAAATGCAATACTCCATGAAATTTGCGAATTTTTTTCTCTTTTTTAGATCAAAATGGTGTTTAACAAAACGGATGAAATCACCATGGAAGTTGAAATTGCATCTCGACAAATAGAAAGGAGGCTTTTGAATATTCCTCATGTTTCCCAAATAAATAAGCTTTACCGTGTTGTGAAAAAATACTAATAGAAACATTTGAACATAAAAACTTAGCATTTGGTTGACAGACTATTTAAATAGAATCATAATTTTAGAGACAGAAGAAAGTATTGAGCATTAGTATAGAAAGAATATTTGTTTGTTTCGACGCTTGAAATAATTTAAAAAGAAAACTATTTTTCCGCTCCAGCTCCTACATGTTTAGAACTTCTATAACTTGGTTTACAAACTAGTATTTCCGAATTACGAGGGGGCTATCTTCCATTCAGCACTGATAGTACCGGACTGTGTTTATTATATTCCTCCAAATGAGGAGTATCTCCACCACCCCTCCCCCACCATAATCATGTCAGTTTGAAGGTCATTAAATGGAATCTTGGAAATTAGGACTATAGTATCTTCAACATGGGGCCTTGTGCAAATGATCAACTACCCCTCCTAAAAGCTGGTGCTTACTTATGCATTACCTTTAATATCATTTCTTAAGCGGTCTATAGTAACCATTTGTTTATATGAACTGCATACTTGTTTGGGTTAGAGCTTTCCAGGCGTGCACACACGGGAGGGGGGCTAAAGGGGCAGTAGCCCTTCCCCTGAAGAAAAAAATACATTCTGTTTTTGAATCTTTTATAATCTGCTCGGTTTTATCATTCATTCCTTAGTTCCTATACTCAAAACTTACATTCAAAGAGCTAAAATAAACTTGAAGTAATGCCAAAAAATACCGTTTTTTCTAAGGAATTTTAAAGTTTTCCGTTGGTTGGCCAAGGGATTCCAGGTCAGCCCCTCCCCCCATAATTATTTTCTGAGTGTGCCACTGAACCCTCCAGTGTGTGGCAAGGTGTGGCATGACCTTTGAAAATGGGAGTTTGTATAAATAGTGTGTTTTTTTTTTAGTTAGACTTGTTAATTCTATTTGTTTTTTTTTATTTTATATTTTTCACGCATATCAAAGGGAGGCGATATTGATTTTTAAAATATTTGGCTTTGCAGTCGACACTTGCGATATTTTAAAATCTAACACGTCTTGCTAGCCAGTAGCATAATGTTATACATATGTTATTTAGCATACGTTCGGGAGAAAATAAGTTAGAAACTGAGGTATTGGCAAATTAGCTGCAAAACAAATATACTAAAACGGCATGGACACCACCAGGGATGGGCCAGGAAGGTGATAGCCTTCCATGGGAAACAAGAAAACCTTTAAAATATGTATCAAAAGAGGAAAATCACGAAAGTAGTATTGGTTGTAAGTTCGGAAGCATGGGAGAAGCTATTAATGAAATCAGGAGCCCTCTAAACTTATGACAGGTAGTAATGATTCTTTTGACATATATATAGCGTGCTGTACTGAAGGGCCAGATTAAGATAATGAATTTGGGATTTGGGACCAGGATAAAAAGTTGTTTTTGTTGATTCATTTATTGTAAACACAATTTTACTTATCAGAATATCAGTTTGTATTGGCAAGGATCACTTTTTACTTATTAAATAAAAAAAAAACAAGTTTAAAACTTAAAACGAACAGAAATTATTCCGCATATGAAAGGGGCTGTCCCCTCCTCAACGCCTCACTCTTTATGCTAAAATTTTTAATGTTTTAAAAATAGAGTTGTGAGAAAGAGTCAAACTTTAGCTTAAAGAGCGAGGCGTTGAGGAGAGGAGAGGAGAGCCCCCCAGAGGAGGAGGGAACAGTTTTCCTCTTTTTTCGAAAATAAGGCAAATTTTCTCAGGCACGTAACTTTTGTGGGTATGATGAGTATGATGGGTATGACATGGCTTTGATGGTAACTTTTGATGAAACTTATATATCTGAAATCAGCATAAAAATCTGATTCTTTCGGTGCATCTATTGGTTTCAAAATTTCGTTTTTTAGAGTTTCGGTTACTATTGAGCCGGGTCGCTCCTTACTTACAGTTCGTTACCATGAACTGTTTAGTTTCTCAACCTAAATGTTTGATCTAGCGGTCTCTTAAACGTAAGAGAAGCTGCTACTCTTCCCCCTCAGCCCTTATTGGTTACGTTCATGTTTAAATATTCAAGTCCATGCCTTCAAATACTTCTAGGAGGCTGAAATATCAAAGTTAGTTTTGGTTCATCATTTCCATGTTTTTCAAAGGGATTTCCTCGAACGAATATGTCTTTATAGTGAAGTGCTCTCCCCTCTTTTGAAAGTAAGCAGATGAATGTAATCTTTTATGTTACACGTCAAATATTTCTGAAATAGAATGGGAGCTGTGACTCCTGGTGTCCGTATTGAACGCTCAGTCCAAAAAGGCTACTGAGAATGAAGAGAGACAAAAGGGTAGATTCTCCTCCCCCCCCCCATCCCCTTTATTCCAAATTTAATTAAAGGACTACTCATTGAAACTAAGAGACTTCAAGCCATTTTTACTCTTTTTTAAGACTCGTCAGGCCAAAATTGTTGTTTTGTGCCATAAAATGACAAAGAACGTTAATTTACCATGGCGTGATCTCTTTTGATAATAAAAGATATTTTCACCCAAAAGAGCTTATTTCTAATGCGCTTCTACCACCGGCTCAATTCGATCTCCCCTGAAAAAATGAAAAAAAAAAAAAAAAAAAGACACACGCATCCATAACCATCCTTCTCAGGAAAAAATTAAAATTTCATATTTATGTAGATAGGGAAAAACTTCAGGCACAGGGGTTAAGGCGATATCCCCCCTCCCCAAAAAACAAATGTTTTCTCGACTCATAGAAACGTAAAAAAAAATGTAGATAGATAAATGTTTGATGTGGTTTTCAATTTTTTGTAACACCCGCCCCCCCCCCCCCAAAAAAAAGGATACGACCCTGACAGGGGTCCCTGATAGGCTAAATTTAACAGTATAGCTTCCATCAAGATTCCTCTCCTTTTGGGAATAATTTTACTCAAATCATGCACAATTTCTCAAGTCCTAACTTTTGATGAGTGACCTTAAACTTAATGAATTTTTATATTTGGAATCATCTTGAAAGTCCGATTCTTTTGTGTTTATATTGTTGTAAAAATTATTCTGTTCTTAGAGTTCTGACTGCTCTTATTTAAGCTTGCTAGTTGCTAATAAATTGCTACTCTTTAATAAGTCGCTTTGTGTCTTGTAGAGCTCTTTAAGGATTATTTTTTGGGTCACTAAGGTATGGGGTGTTCTGTTGCACTCTTGTAAGAGTGCTTAACGCCAAATCACATAAATTAACTAATTGATTTCCTAGTTGAACAAATACTGATTGAACTACAAGTTAATAAAACAGTTAATCAGTCAAAGCAATGAAATCAATTTTGTCTTTTCTTCTATTTCCAAAATAGGAATACTTATGATCCGTTTCTTTTTGCTTTTAAAATATGGTTAAAAAGCTGATTTTTTTTTCCTAACAATAATTATTTTCCTTTTTGTTCCATGATATGTATTTCGTTTCATTTAAGTGGCCGAGTTTAGAGTAAATATATAACATTTTCTAATGTTCTAATTAAAGATACTATAATTTCATCTGTAAAAGTTTGCAAATTTCCACATTTGCTTTTCCTTTCCATAATTATTTTCCTTTTTTGTTCCACGATATGTATTTTGTTTCATTTAAGTGGGCGAGTTTAGAGTAAATATATAACGTTTTCTAATGTTCTAATTAAAGATACTATAATTTCATCTGTAAAAGTTTGCAAATTTCCACATTTGCTTTTCCTTTCCATAATTATTTTCCTTCTTTGTTCCATGATATGTATTTCGTTTCATTTAAGTGGCCGAGTTTAGAGTAAATATATAACATTTTCTAATGTTCTAATTAAAGATACTATAATTTCATCTGTAAAAGTTTGCAAATTTCCACATTTGCTTTTCCTTTCCATAATTATTTTCCTTTTTTGTTCCACGATATGTATTTTGTTTCATTTAAGTGGGCGAGTTTAGAGTAAATATATAACGTTTTCTAATGTTCTAATTAAAGATACTATAATTTCATCTGTAAAAGTTTGCAAATTTCCACATTTGCTTTTCCTTTCCATAATTATTTTCCTTTTTTGTTCCACGATATGTATTTTGTTTCATTTAAGTGGGCGAGTTTAGAGTAAATATATAACGTTTTCTAATGTTCTAATTAAAGATACTATAATTTCATCTGTAAAAGTTTGCAAATTTCCACATTTGCTTTTCCTTTCCATAATTATTTTCCTTTTTTGTTCCACGATATGTATTTTGTTTCATTTAAGTGGGCGAGTTTAGAGTAAATATATAACGTTTTCTAATGTTCTAATTAAAGATACTATAATTTCATCTGTAAAAGTTTGCAAATTTCCACATTTGCTTTTCCTTTCCATAATTATTTTCCTTTTTTGTTCCACGATATGTATTTTGTTTCATTTAAGTGGGCGAGTTTAGAGTAAATATATAACGTTTTCTAATGTTCTAATTAAAGATACTATAATTTCATCTGTAAAAGTTTGCAAATTTCCACATTTGCTTTTCCTTTCCATAATTATTTCCTTTTTTGTTCCACGATATGTATTTTGTTTCATTTAAGTGGGCGAGTTTAGAGTAGATATATAACGTTTTCTAATGTTCTAATTAAAGATACTATAATTTCATCTGTAAAAGTTTGCAAATTTCCACATTTGCTTTTCCTTCCATAATTATTTTCCTTTTTTGTTCCACGATATGTATTTTGTTTCATTTAAGTGGGCGAGTTTAGAGTAAATATATAAACGTTTTTCTAATGTTCTAATTAAAGATACTATAATTTCATCTGTAAAAGTATGCAAATTTCCACATTTGCTTTTCCTTTCCATAATTATTTTCCTTTTTGTTCCACGATATGTATTTTGTTTCATTTAAGTGGGCGAGTTTAGAGTAAATATATAACGTTTTCTAATGTTCTAATTAAAGATACTATAATTTCATCTGTAAAAGTTTGCAAATTTCCACATTTGCTTTTCCTTTCCATAACTATTTCCTTTTTTGTTCCACGATATGTATTTTGTTTCATTTAAGTGGGCAGTTTAGAGTAAATATATAACGTTTTCTAATGTTCTAATTAAAGATACTATAATTTCATCTGTAAAAGTTTGCAAATTTCCACATTTGCTTTTCCTTTCCATAATTATTTTCCTTCTTTGTTCCATGATATGTATTTCGTTTCATTTAAGTGGCCGAGTTTAGAGTAAATATATAACATTTTCTAGTATTCTAATTAAAGATACTATAATTTCATCTGTAAAAGTTTGCAAATTTCCACATTTGCTTTTCCTTTCCATAATTATTTTCCTTTTTTGTTCCACGATATGTATTTTGTTTCATTTAAGCGGGCGAGTTTAGAGTAAATATATAACGTTTTCTAATGTTCTAATTAAAAATAATATAATTTCATCTGTAAAAGTTTGCAAATTTCCACATGTTAGTCCATTTGTTGGATCCCCTACCCCTTAGGGGATATTTTCGTGAAAACCAATGTGTCAAATGTGGTTACAGAAGCATAGGAACTCACAAATTTGAATGTGTTTTGTTTATTCGTTGATGAAGAATACAGGGATGGTATCAAGGCCGTATCCAGACGGAGATTAGGGGGTTTGAACCCCCTTCCCCCGAAATGTTTGTATGACTCGTAAGAACGTAACAAAAAAGGATATAAACAAATTTTGTATGCATGTTTTGAGGGTTTTATTGTGTAACCCCCCCCCAAAAAAAAAAATATTATTGTGTAAAATACCCCCTGAAAAAAACTTCTGGATACGGCCCTGGATGGTATACTCATATTTAATGTCGAAAATTCTGTAGCGGAGGAAGAAGGGTCTAATTTGTTTCAGTCATGCAACGAAAGCCTCATATCACTGCCTTTGAACACGCATAGCCATTGAATATGCGTTTCTGCCGCATATGAGTCCCTTTTCTTTAGCTATATGTGGCTTTTTACTTTATCTGTGTAAGATATACTATAATGTATTCCTCAGAGGATAACTAACATTAGTTTACACATTAACTTATTTGTGTTTCTTTTTTGTGGTAATCTTCTCAGACATAACAGGCGTCATACCGGTCATATAATAATCCCCCTTTCTGTCTGCTCTGTTCATTTTCCTGTCTATTTTGCAGTAGAACTTAATAGGACTGTACATTAACCTGAAAGGTCATAGACATTCTAGCATAAGCTGGCAAAACAAGTCCACGGTAATTCATTTTTTGTGCGGGGGGGGGGGGATGTCAATATAGGAAAAATGTGTAGAAAAAATGAGCCTTTGTATATTTTCAAGCTGTTTCTCCCTTTACGAGAGAATTCGAGAGTTTGATAGAGGAAGCTCGCCCTAGTAAAGAACAACGAAGACAAATGTGGATCAAAGTGATGTACAACACATACAAAGTAATATTCAATTTCCATTCACCGACTGAACGGAGTTGACATGAGTTTCACTTTGCCACCACACATCAGGTACCCCGTGCAAAATTTAAGAAAAAATGGGACAAATCCCAAAAACCCTGATTGAGCAGTGAGACTAAGTGATAGATTTATATCACGGCATTACACACCCAGGACATGCACCATACCAATACCTAAGGCTATGTTTTCATTTGGGTTCCATGCACAAAGTGGAAAGTAAGTGAACCCATGCAAATGTAAGAAATGTTTTCTGATCAAAACAATTTTTTTAGCTGTTACGAGCAACTTTGCCCGTAAAACGTCAAAGGAAATGTGACTTAGATGAACACTCGGTTTCTGCAGGGAATGGATTTTGATTTCGTACGATCTAGCTGTGTTTCTATTCTGACACAAATAGTTCATCCATGACGCAGCGAGAAGCAAACCGTTCAATCAAAATCAATCCATACTGCGTGCATAATAACCAAAACAAAAAATAAAGAATCAAATGGAACGAATATGAAATATAAGTAAGAGTTTCATATCACCTTGTCGATAATAATAATTAGAATTTGACATCAAGTGTAGAGAATTTCTCTTCCAGTTTAGCCAGAGTCCCCGATTATTATTTTCACTACTAGCGTAAGTGGGCATTCATGGCAAAGCTTCGTGGGAGTTAATGGCCTTGGTCCCCCATCATAGAACCAGGTCCTTTTCGAGAATCCAAATACAACTGAAACTTTTGTATGTTTTTCTTTTCTCAATTAATTCGCTATCTAGAAAATAAACATACCCCTCGATGCGCCATGTCACTCGATGCTTGGATTGACTACGATCAAGTCTGACAAACTTAACGATTTTTAATCTTTTAATTCCGCCATTTTTCTCATTGGTGGATTTTGGCAGCGTGAATAAGACAGATTTTCGAATTGTATTCGCTCTGCAAAACTGACATATAGTGAGTCAAATCGAACATGGCTTTCAAGTAACTAAGTTGAATAAAGACAAATTTGAAAAAAAATCGAAATGAATAAAATTCATTCAATGCTGTTTTCAAAAATTATTCTTTTTGCCGTTATAATTGCGTCAAATTCCCCTGATGAGACCAGATTTGGCTCGAGGCTGTAAAGTGTGACTTCTACTTTTACCAAAGTTTACAAGGCTATATAAAAAAAACCTGGTTGATTTCGTGGGTTACCATTATTGTTTGTGCTTATTTCTTTTCGAAAGTTAGCTGTTAATATGAAAAAAAAATTATTGAAAAAAGAAATAATAAATTTCTGTGTATAGCTAATGGCTTTATCTCACCCCATTAGAAGGAGGGGTGGGGTGAAACTGTAACAATTATGTTTTGAAAGAGCATTGAGCTAATTTTATTCATTTGTTTACTTTCAAATTTGTTTTATTAGGTGTCGTCCCTTAAAATATACGTGGAACTTGAATCATTTTCCATCAATTTTGCCGCACGAAAGCAATCAGTTGTGTTACAAAAACCCGCTGGTGACCTATTGACAAAAATGGAAATTGAAATCACCAAATTCGAAGATTTGCAAATTGTTAAATTTATCAAACTCGAAACGATTCGTGGTAATGAACTGTAAGTAAGGAGCGATTCGGGCCAATAGTAAGAGGTTTAACCAAGACTCTAAAAAAGAGTTTTTTTTTGTAACAATTAAAACATCATAAGAATTGGCTTTTTATGCTGATCCCCAGTGCTTAAAATTCATCACGTTAAATGTTTACCCACCAAAAGCCACGAGCCTGAGACAAATTTGTCCAATTTTCAAAAAAAGTGGAGACACCCCTCCCCTAAAATTCCAGTGTTATTAATGAAATTTATACCATTAGATTCACCATATCAAATAACTATATTGTAGAGATTTCAAGCTCTTATATACAAAAATATCGTATTTGCATTTTTTTTTTGCCCCAGACGAAAGATCACGGATAATGATAACCAAAAAGATTGTACCACGGAAAAGTGATATTTTTAACTTTTCTGTGGCACCAATCTACAACTTTGCCCCAAAGAAGACCGAGCTACTATCGACTGAAAATTCTCAGAGAGTGAAACGATCTATAAGTATTAAAACTATTTATTGAGCTTAACATCGCAGAGGAAGTAGCGCCGTATGATAGCGGATTCATTCCTGAAAAATCACATGATCCATAGATAAAATGTTAATATCAACATTTATCTTAATTTTTTTGTATAAATAGCCTAACTAAGCTGATTCACTAGATTTTTCATAAAATTGTGTGATAATTGCGCATCAGTTGTTACGAAGGACGGGTAGTGGGTCATTATATGGTTGGGAGATGCCTAAAAAGTGCATTTCAAAACCCGAATTGTCTAACTCCACGATCCTTTAGATAAATGTATAAAAGGGTGCAAAGGAGCAGATCTCTCATTTCCCTTTATTTGGACTAAACCTGAATAAGGATGCGTTAGCCCGATGCCTCCCTTCTTATTACAGGAAAATGTTTCTGACACTTATTTTAAAGCTTCATTTAACTAAACTGATGTGTTTAATATTCCATAAAATTATACACAGTTATGTGTAAGTGCGCATCAAGTATTATAAAGGAGAGATTGGTGCGTCATTTTGCGTTCGGGGGGGGGGGTATCATATACTTCGAAGAGTACGTTTTAATTCCTAAACATCCTAACTTTCAGATAAACATATAATCTTTTTTTTTTTGGGGGGGGGGGAGGGGGAAATGTTCCATATGAAAGTAAGGAGCAACATTAAAACTTAAAAAATAGAAATTATTCCTTATATGGGGAGGGGGGCTCCCCCTGCTCCACTCCTTGCTCTTTACGCTGAAGTTTGACTCTTTGTCCCAATTCTGTAAGAACGACTGCCGAAATAAAAGGGCCGTTGAAGTAGAATTAGAAGCTTGTTTAAATCACTAAAAAACTTTGGTGTAACAAACGAGAGATTAAAGAGGGGGCATTCCTCCTCTTATATGAAACAATTTTTGATGTCAACCTTTGTCTTCTGTTGAATTGTTTTTCTTTTTTGTATACTAGGGTAAATCAACGTAGCCTATGTGGAATATATGCTTGTGAAATATTAATACATCATTTGATTTTGAATCGAATGGTATGTTTCTACCCTATTTTTACCAACCGAAAAAGGAACAAGGTGCCCCTTTTAGGGTCCCTTTAAGGGTTCTACAATAGAATTTATGAGAATATCAATGAGCATGTTCGGGAACAGCGTTAAAAGGCGCATCTAGTGGTATGTTCATCTTCTAGCCAGCAAATTAAACAAGAAAAGGAACAATTTACCGAAAAAAATCCCAAGCGATCAATTTTAGCCCTTTGATGGGCTATCTTGGGTAAAGGCGTTTGTGCCAGCTGGTATCAAGCCCAAATATATAGAGATGGAGGGGGAATATACGAGGATTGAGACTCAAACAGGCCCAGTTCAATTTTTTTATTTTAATATGGCAGTTTAAGTAACAAGTCAGTTTTGTTCGTTTTAATGAACAGTGGAAACATTTCTTTTTTTTAATTTTGGGCCTGTACTTTTCTTTCCTTCTACCGAATAAAACCCTTAATAATGTTCTAACCGAGCAAGTATGATTTTTTCTTAATAGTTTCTTATAGTCAAACATCTACTGTGTGATTGCTTTTCTGATAAACTCCCCACAAAATACACATCACTTAAGTTATTAAAGAACAATATTTCATGTAATTCACCGTGAGCTATTTTTTAAATCTATCAGCAGCTCAAAGCAATAGCCCCCCGCTAAATAAATCCATGCTAACGTACCTGCAGCCAAAGAAGTTTAAAATGCCCTGTCCTGTTAATTAAGATACAAAAGAGCCTAGGCATTGTTGCACATATTAACCAGATCTACTAGCCAATTGTCTCCCACCTTCGTTTGAATTAAAAAGAAGGTTGTAACAGTTAGAGGAGGGGACATTAAGAAATTTGCCCCGGCAACCAGTCGTGGCTTTCAAGGCCCGTAGCCGCTGTGCCGATGGAATTGATTATGAATTTTGTCGAAGACTATCAAAAAATCTGTTGTTAAGGGCAGTGGCGTAATTTCGTCAAAATCCTGGGGGGGGGCACTTTTGGGGCCAATTTTTACAAATCAAGTGAAAATGACAGTGAAAACTGAAAATTGAGCCAGTACTTTATTGGTAGCCGGGCAACACGCCAGAAGTGAAGTTTGGTTAATGCTAATGAAATAAAACTAAGTATGATAAAAAATAATAGTCTATAAACATTTTTGGGCTATATATTTGTACATTAGGGGATGGAGGTGGGGGTAAATCATAGCATATATTAAATACTTAACCTAACCTAGCTTAGGTACCTAAGTTAGGTACCTTTATTCCCCCTAAACCCCAAAAAACTAAAGTTTAAATATAGTTCCCGGAGTGAGAAACCCTTTGTCCAATCATTATACACTGTACACCAACCGGTTATTATCCTATCTGATCATGCGGCTCTTTCCAGGGGCGGATCCAGGATTTCTTTAGGGGGGGGGCAAAATAGGTTTATCCGATAAACTTGCGTTATGAGCAAGTTAAATTAACGCAAAATTGAGTTAATTAAGTAAATTACACTACTTTAGATTATGCTAGGGGGGAGCCCCCCTCGCCCCCTGGATCTGCCGTTGGTTCTTTTGAGTGTTACCCGGCTACTAATAAAGTACCATTGAGCCATATAGTACCATAAGGGGAAATATATACTGGAGAAAACTGACCTGTTTCTCTGGATGCTTGAATTATGCAGGCTTATTATTAGTTTTGACAAGAAATTTCGCAGAAACTAAATTTTAGCTAAGGGGGGGGGGGGGGGGGGGCAAACTGACGTCGGGAGAGGGGAAAACTGAAGTGATGGAGGGGGAAGTTGCCCCCTGCCCCATAGCAAATTATGTCCCTGGTTAAGGGGAAGGAAAGAAAAGGTTTTGCATCAATCAAAAATATCAATTGATCAACAGATATGATATAGGTTCACAAAACTGCTTCGATTCAAGAACATCATCATAGTATAACATGAATTGAAAACATTAGGCTAAAGATAGAAAATAAATTTACAGCTAGAAAAATTTTAAGACCTACATACCCCTTTTGACCTTAGGCTGTTGAGCTGCTTGCTGTAGTAGGGAAGGTGTTGCACTTTCTAAACTTTTTTGTCTTTGTACAGTAGCACTTTCCAATTTAGCAAGTTCATCCAAACCATGTTGCTGATGAGGTAAGGAAAACAAGTAACTAGTATTAGTATGATATAGGTGGTTATTAAGATGCGATGCATCTAAAGTTGAATGGTGGTCGAGATCTTGAAGGCAGACGTCAGCATTCATTGGCCGAGACATAAGCCCTTCCATTCCTTTTGAAACAAAATCCCTCTCGTAATCACACAAATCCCCTGGCCAAAGCCCAGCTCAGCCCCTAGAAAACACTGGGAAAGAACCGGTCTTAACTATAATCCAAAGACTACTGCCTCTAGTAATACATCACAGGAAAATATGGCAGAGGCGAATCGTTTTGTTAGCTTAAGTGAGATCTAAAAGGAAGAACCACTAGGATTAGTAAGAACTACTGAGCTCCACCTTTTCTTAATTCTGGCCAATCCAGAGGCTGTGCGCGAGCAGATGATTATAATATAGGTGCGGCTTCTATTTAAGAAACGAATAACAGACGGTGGATAGCACTGAAGAAAAAAGGATAGAATGTTTAAATGAACAGGATTTATGGCTAATACACCTGGATCAGAGAAAATCTTGCGAAATTCATGTGGCATTGAGAAAATGTATAGAGTTGTGACATGGTAGTCAAAGCATCAATCCTTCAAGTCTCTGTCTCCATACCTTTGCACAAGATGGACTAAAGCAAAGACATCTTAATTACCCAAACTCTTAGACATCCCCTGTATCAGGCACGTAAGCATAGTTTTGGGTACGTACATGCACAATTTCCCCCCTTTGAAAAAGCATAGCTTTTACGCAATGTTTTTAACTAGAAATAGTGAAGCAACGTAACATTCTCTTTTTATTTGGTTTTGTTGACCTTTGCTAGTCTTCCCGCGACTAAGAAAATACTTCGATTCCCCAATCAATGCTCTTTTTAAATATAATTATCTCTGCCTTTGCAGATGTTGTCTAGCCCTCCCTCTTTTAGGGAGGAAGATATGGCCCTAGTCTATAGATTATAAAAAATTCCTCATTTTGTGGGCTGGCATTATCTCTCGCATTTAAATCTCATCGATAGTAGGTTCATAGTGTCAAAGAAAGCAAATTTGTCAAAAATGAAAATAAGGAATCAGCAAGCTTTTGTATACAGCCTAAGTCTATATCTGGCTTCGCTTAAAGGGGAGACTGGGACGCAATTTTGAAGGCATAGTTGCATCATAAAATATGAAAAGAGCGTTGAATAGGCAATCAAGTGGTAATATTGCTTTTTCCATCGCATTTCTGTCCTACACTTTACACCACTAAGATTAACCAGAAAACAAACCCTTTTTCTGCAGAAGAATTCTACTCCTCCTATTGGTTAAAAAAAAAAAACAAAAAAAAAAAAAAAAAAAAAAAAAAAAAAAAAAAAAAATCGAAGTTCTTTAAGGCCAAATACAGAAACGCTGGTTCCCTTAAATAAAATTTTTGTCAAGTTAGCCAAGTCATGTAAAAGCTACAAAACAAATGCCCACTGTTATCTTTACTGGATTGTTTAATAGGTTTGATGCTTTTGCATCACCCTACCTCAAAAATGGTCTAAATGGATAGACTTACTAAACACTACAGTTGGCTCCCTTCTTTTCTCTCAACTACTTTCCCCCTCTAAGGTGAGTATCATATAATTTAGAGCATTATATGATCATATAATTCACCAGCCAAATGGGATAATTCATAGATGTAAAGATCGATATGTTTTTTGGGCATTCTCGTTGATGAAAACCTGTCTTTGGATCAATTTTGAAAATCCTTTTTCATTACTTGAACCAATCTTACGTTTCTTACTGTCCAATAGAATAAATTTTAACCTCTCCTTCAGTGTTAAATCCCCTTTCTAAGGTTTAGAATATAGCTTGAAACCTCATTCAGGGCACTAATTGTTCAGGAGTTTTCCCATAACTTGATCTAAAGTCATTCTAGGCTATATTCTTTCGTGTGCATGTTTTGCTTTTTCTCAGCTTCATGGTGACCTTCTCTGGCCCCTAAGTGTTCCGCCATCTTTTACCTCTGATCAGAATAATTATACACTTCGCAATACAAAAAATCATATTCAAGTTCATTTTACTCCTTATGTAAGGTCATATTTCAATCCTTTATTGGCGAGTTATATTGTATGGAATAAGTCGCCTGAATCAGCTCGAAGATGCCACTCATTAAGATTGTTTAAAAAAATATTTATTATAATTTTATTGGAGTCTATTTAATCCACTTAATTAATTAGTCTATCTACTCTATTTAGTTTTGTTTTCTCATGTTTTTATAGTATTTATATTTTCTTGTCTTCTCCTTTTTGCTCTTCTCTCTGTGAGTAAGTGATTATTCTAATTTTTGTTTTTTCTTCCCTGAGTAAGTGACTCGTCTGTCTTCCCCTTTCTGTACAGGCCAATGAGCCTTTGGGGGAATAGTAAAATGTAGTATTGTATGTGTATTTCATGATGAATAAATCTTATTTTATCTTATTTTGGAAGAAGGCTAGGCTAGTCATGTACGAAGCTAGGGGGTGGTACCTTTCCTAGGATGCTGATCGTTACCCCCCTCGACCTAAAAAAGACCTCTGGACTTTCTCCCCCAATAGATGATTCTGATGGGAACTACACCACCAAATTCAGCATATTCGAGAAGCCTATTGCATGGGTTTTAAGCCCCAATCTGCAAAGTTGCTAAACTTTATATTTTCATCGATAAGGTGGATTGTTGATACGTTTTTTTTTTCAAAAGATGTGATCAGACTTATGATTCTAGAAGGTACTTAAGCATTATACGGACCCACCGCTATATACTGTATAAGGAAACCAGACATGGAGACCTGTCAAACGGGTATTTGCTATCTAAATTGATTTGCTATCTAAATTGAAGCGTGGTTTCTTATCGAGTTTACAATACTTAAACGATTGTTTTTTGGGGTTTAGGGGGGGGGGGTACCTAGGCTAGGTTAGGTAACGTATTAATATATGCTATGCTTTACCCCACCCCCACCCCCTAATGTGCAAATATATAGCCCAAACTTGTTTCTAAACTATTATATATTCATCCTATTTTATTTTATTTTTCATTAGCATTAACCAAACTTGACTTCTTTCGTGGGCCCGTATAATGCATAAGTACTTTCTACAATATCTAGAGCTCGTTCAAGATTGAAATACAATTTCAAATTCTAGTCCAAAACAAAAATTCTAGCCCAAGGAGGGTCAAAATGCTAACGAGCATTTGTCCCGTATTTTCGAACTTTCTACGAGAGGGTGTAGGAACTACCTCTTATCTCCTTCATGTAGATGTAGACTAAACCGGAATAAGGCCGCTTCGGGATGATACCTTCCTTCTTATTACAGAAAAATGTTGCAGACATTTATTTTAAGGCTTCATTTAACTAAACAGATTTGCGTCATATTTCAAAAAATTATAAACAGTGATATGTAAGTATGCTTCAACTGTTGTGAAGGAGAGGCGGTGGGTCATTTGTTTAGGGGAGAGGAGAAAGATGCCTAAAAGAGTGCATTTTAATTCTTCTATATTCTAGTCCTCATTGAGCCTTTGGATTAATATATAAAATGAGTTTTAGGAAAGGGGTGTAGAAATTGATATCTAACGCCCCTTTATTCCCGGGAATTTTTTGGTAGACTATATACCTTTATTGTTGGTACTGTGGGGGGGGATGGGGAGGGGGGGATAGTGCACCTTCCATTGCATTAATATTCTCCTATTAAGCATAAACCATTAAATTCACATGCCTACCAGCACAGAGGTGGAAAAGGCGAGGCGGAGCACCATAAGCCTCGTCAGCAAATGTTCTGGAAGGGGTTAGCAAGTATTACCAGGAGTTTTGTTTTAAATAGTATTTTTGTTTCTATTTATATACAAGGTTTCAATGCATTTAAAAATGTATAGGCTACAATGTAGCTAAACATCAGATAACCCTATTGTAGATGTTGTGATGGCTTCAGCCATGTATAATATCGAAAGTCACGGGAAATTTCCATTTATATGAACAATAAAACCCGTCCACCCGAAATTCTGAAGTAAACATATTATTAAGAGCAACCTCAGCAAAACTGCTGATCTTTAGAAGCTTTACTTATTAGTCAAATTTTGCCCTGTAGGCTATTTTAAAAAGAATTCAATATTTTAATTCTTAAGCAGAAAAGCGTGATGCTAGCATTGCCTAGCATGTAGCCTACGTATAACGGTATATTCTATTTGACAGCAAAAAATTGGGAATTATGGGCTGGCAGCACACATAAGATACTGGTTAGTCCTTGACATGATTTGAAGACCAATAAAAAAAGAGTTTTTTTTTAATGGGTAAAAGGCAGCATTAAAACTTAAATTGAAAAATCCTTATTCCATGCACAAGAGGGGCTTCACCCTCCACAACTCCTACCTCTTTACGCTTAAGTTAGACTTTTTTCCTCTGATTCTTTAATAAAGACTGCTAAAACTTACGAGGCGTTGAATTGGAATGAGTATTTTAAAGCCCTATAGAAATTTAGCTGTAAAAAACAGAGGGTTGATGAGGGCTATTCCCTCATTTACAGAATGATTTCCGTTTGTTTTTAATTTTAAGACTACCCCTTGCTTTCATTTAAAAAACCTGTTTTAAAATTAAATTTTCCTTTGAAAAAGCTAGTTTTTGTACCCAATCAATTTTAAAGCCATGTATCGCTTGTTTTTCCGTCAAATAGCAACAGTTGCTTGCGTAATAGCTGGACAAATACATCTCTCGTTTTGAATGTGAGTGGTCTTTTGAGTGCTAGAAGCCATTCTTTGCACTGATTTCAGTCAAATATTCAAATTAAGCACAACAAACTCAGAACATTGATTTTAAAACCAATTTTTGCACCCTGAATTCATAAAATCTCTGAAAATTCATTTCTTTTGATAAAATTATCCTCTAGGATTTTTAAATTATCCGCATAGTCTAAGCCTAGGAAAGTTTTACTTACCCATTTGATTCCATGTTCCCATTGCTTTACTGCGCTGCTTAGGACAAAATCTATCACAATGATCCACATAAATGACTATAAAACGTAACCCTGTTTAACTCCTGATTTAATGCGAAACCAGATACTAACATCATTTCTTACCTTAACCTTAGCAGTGCTTTTCTCATACTAATAATTTTAATGTGTGTATCTGGTATACCATGCAAGATAAAACCTTCGCTAAAGCTCTTCTGTCAGCTGAATGTATTAATCTAGGAGTAAAAGTTTGGTCGAAGCATCCTCTAGCCTTCCTAAAATCACACTGCGCTTCTCTTAAAACATTATCTACAACATCTCCAAGTCTAAAAAGTATCATTATACTAAGTAATTTGCTTCCAAAAGAGACCAGACTGATGCCTCTATAGTTACCATACTCACTCTTGTCACCTTTCTTATGGAGGGGTCTAATTACAGTTTTTTTCCAAAATTGCTAGATACAGGCCCTTTTTCAAGATTCGCACTCATGACTTTCAGTAACTTATCTCTAATAACACAACCACCATATTTAAAAAAATCCTTTACCACTCTATGATCACATGGAGCCTTATTATTTTTAATCCTTTTAGTGATGTCACTAATTCTTCTTCAAAAAGTAAATCTTCCTTCCCATCCAAAGTGTCACGAACTTTTTCATTCTTTTCTATACTTCTTCCTGTATTTCTCATGGTTTAGCACAATCCTAAAATACTACTACTATTACTACTACTACTAACAACTCACCGCAGCAACAAGCCGCCTGAGGCCAACACAGCTACGCACGCTCCTCCTCCATCCCAATCTGTTTAAAGCCTCCCTTTTTACACCCGCCCATGAAGTTCCCATTTCCTTTAAATCTTTCTTTATGACGTCCTCCCACCCCAGACGTGGACGACCTGCTTTCCGTTTAGCCCTAGACGGTTGGCCGAAAAGAATAATCTTCGGCAATTTGTCATCCTTCATTCACACAACGTGCCCTAGCCACCTCAACCTTTCTTTCATTATAGCCCTGGAGAGCGGTATTGAACCACGTTTTTCGTATAGCCTATTGTTTGAAATCTTAAAATATTCAGCCCATTTCTCTTTAATTCTTTCCTTATCACTAAATGCGGCCCATTCCTATCTTTAATTAAATAAAAAAAAAGTTTTTTTAATTGAAAGTAAGGAGCGACGTAAAAACTTAAAACGAACAGAAATTATTCCGTATATGAAAGGGGCTGTCCCCTCCTCAACGCCTCGCTCTTTGCGCTAAAGTTTTTTATTGTTTAAAAAAATAGAGTTGTGAGAAAGTCAAACTTTAGCGTAAAGAGCAAGGCGTTGAGGAGGGGACCGCCCCTTTCATATACGGAATAATTTCTGTTCGTTTTAAGTTTTAATGTCGCTCCTTACTTTCAGTTAAAAAAAACTTTTTTTTTATTTAATTTTTGAACGTTTTTGAATAAATGCAGGTTTTGATCTTGGCTCACAGTACATGAATAATTAGAACAAAATTTTCATATTAATTTACTTTTATTTGGTTAAATGGCTTTCTCGAAACTTGTTTCATTTTATTTACGAACGTTTTTATTAGTATACGTTTTTATTAGGAACGTTTTTTATTTTTTTATAAATATATGTAACTTACGAATTAACTTACGTAACGAACTTCTATATTCATATATTTTTAATACATATATTAGGGGGTTCGCCCCCTAGTCAATACCTTGCTCTTTAAGCGAAAGTTCAAATTTTGTTCCAATTCTTTAAAAATGACCGCTTAATCACAAAGGCCGTTAATTAGAATAAATAGCTCTTATGAAAGTACTAAAAAATCTTTGGCTTAAAGAGTGAGGTATTGACTAGCGGGGTGAACCCAATCATATATGTAATATTTTCTGTTCGTTTAAAGTTTTGATGTTGCTGCTGTTGCAGTTGAAATTTTTTTTTTATATTTAATTTCTGATCTTTTTTTTAAATAATGCTGGGAAGTCCGGCGTCCCCTTCATAGCAATGTCCCTTCCCCCATGAAAACTTCCTTCATGGAAAGATCCTCCTACATAACCCCCGACCCCAGGCACGTACGCAGGAATCTGTTTCGGGAGGGGGGGGCAATTCGTTTCGGGGGGGGGGGGGGTAAATCCTTCAAACCCATTATTCTGTAAGAAAAATCAGAAAATTATGGGAAAATGAAAAAAATCGTGAGATTTCTGGGGGGGGGGTGCGGGCCCGGAGGCCCCCCCTGCGTAAGTCCCTGCCCGACCCCCCCCCCCCCCCCCCCCCCCACTACCAGGAAAAATCTCCCCTGAAAACGGCTGTACTGTATACTTCCCAATAACCAATACTATATGTTAACATTGGGTAAAGTTCATAACTTTCAGCCCTCCTCCGGGGAACCTCGGGGGATTAAGTCATCCTAAAAGACATAGTTATAATATTTTCGAACATACTGAACAAAATGGCTATCTCAAAATTTTGATCAGGTGACTTTGGGAAAACAATGAGCGTGGGAGGGGGCCTAGTTGCCGTCCATTTTTTTTGGTCACTTAAAAAGGGCACTAGAACTTTTAATTTTCATTCCAATGAGCCCCCCCCACGATATTCTAGGACCACTGGGTTGATACGATCACCCCTGGGGAAAAAAAAAAAAAACACGCACCCGTGATCTTTCTTCTGGCAAAAATGCAAAATTCCACATTTTTGTAGATAGGAGCTTGAAACCTCATCAGTAAGGTTCTCTGACACGCGGAATATGATGGTGTGATTTTCATTCAGGTTGTATAACTTTTAGGGGGTCTTCCCCCTTTTTTCGAAAATCAGCCAAATTTACTCAGGCGCTTAACTTTTGATGGGTAGTATTAAACTTGATGAGACTTATATATTTGAAATCAACATTAAAATCCGATTCTTTTGATGTATCTATTTGTATCAAAATACCGTTTTCTAGAGTTTCGGTTACCATTGAGCCGGGTCCCAATAACCAACACTATATGTTAACATTGGATAAAGTTCATAACTTTCGGCCCTTCTCCTGGGGGCTTCGAGGGATTAAGTCATCCTAAAAGACATAGTTATAATATTTTCGACCATGGTGAACAAAATGGCTATCTCAAAATTTTGATCAGATGACTTTGGGAAAAATGAGCGTGGGAGGGGGCCTAGTTGCACTCCATTTTTTTGGTCACTTAAAAAGGGCACTAGAACTTTTAATTTCAGTTCCAATGAGCCCTCCCATGATATTCTAGGACCACTGGGTCGATACGATCACCCCTGGAAAAAAAAAAAAAAAAAAAAAAAAAAAAAAAAAAAAAAAAAAAAAAAAAAAAAAAAAAAACACGCATCCGTGATCTTTCTTCTGGCAAAAAATGGAAAATTCCACATTTTTGTAGGTAGGAGCTTGAGACCTCTACAGTAGGGTTCTCTGATACGCTGAATATGATGGTGTGATTTTCATTAAGGTTGTATAACTTTTAGGGGGTCTTTCCCCCTTTTTTCGAAAATCAGCCAAATTTTCTCAGGCGCTTAACTTTTGATAGGTAAAATTAAACCTGATGAAACTTATATATTTGAAATCAGAATTAAAATCTGATTCTTTTGATGTATCTATTGGTATCAAAATTCCGTTTTTTTAGAGTTTCGGTTACCATTGAGCCGGGTCGCTCCTTACTTACAGTTCGTTACCACGAACTGTTTGATTGGGACAAGTCTAGACTGAATATTCCCTCTGAATTTATTAATATGCAAGGACAATATTTTAGTATTATGCCGCCTGGCTGCATCTTCCAGATCTTCTGCAATTTTATCCACCACACACCTGCTTAACTCATATTTTTATCCTTTATCCGCTTTCTTTACATTTCTGTTATTTGCATTTGTTCTATCACTCGAATAATTCTCATACAAGTGCCTCCCCCCTAGACTATGATATTTACCTCTTTTATGTACCACTATAAAAAAAGTTTTAAAATCCACCTCCCCCTATTTTTGTGAAATGAAGCTCCTGAAATACCTGAAATGCCTAAACTTGATCAAATGCTTGATCGACTTAAACATACGGAAATGATTATTGCTTTCGTTGATCACTTTAAGTTTAGAGAAGTGGAAGGACTGGTTGCCCGAATTTTTAAAACACTAGAAAAGAACTAAATTTGAGTGAAGTTTTGATTCTTTTTTAGTCCAAGGATCGTTATGTCTGAAAAAAATGACGCAAATAAGCGATAATGAAAGACTCACACCCTTACAAATCCTGTGGTTGTTGATTCCTGCTCAAACGTTTCATTAGCAAATGTTTTTTTTTTTTATAGAATAAGTTGTTAGTTTTTGTACTAGACGATGGAGTTGTCACTTTGCAAGTCCCAAAATAATATTGACCCACAATGAAGCCATGAAACGGGCTTTGGAGAAAGAGGTCAAAGAGAACCATAAAAGAAACGCTGAAGAATCTCTTAGATTGCTAACAACCGTAACAAAACCGCAATTTATTGTGCCCTTACATGCAGTTCAATCAGTTATCGCAATAGTGGTGAATGGGGTGCTCAGAAAATTCTTTTAGATCCTAAATGCAACTCTGCAGTAAAACTAGAAGTAATTCTGAAACCCAATACATGAAAATTTTCTTAATGTAAATAAATTCAAATTTTGCTAAAATAGTATTTAGTTTAGGGCACATAAATACGACTAACACTCATTTTTTATTTAAGATATATAAGCCTTGAATTGATCAGGGTCGAAGCCAGGGGCTATCTTGTGCCCAAACCCCTGACACTTCACTCTTACTAATCAAATTATCTTCTTTTTTTTACAATTGCCCTTGTTTTAGGACGTTTGTGACCTTTTATTGTTGTTGTGTCTAAGTTTGATAGGAACCTGTTTTGCTTTTTGTTTTGATCTCTCAATCCATGGCTATATTTCTTATAAGTTAATATTTAAACATCACGTTCCTTCCCCTTCTTTACTAGAAATGGACCGTGTGCGGGGATTAGTGCCATATACTTATTCATTCTGCTTAACTGTTTATAAATAAATCATACCTTACGATTGCAAGCATAATATGTACTTTTTATGTACCCAGACAGTGTTTGGATGTATAAAAATTGTCTGGCAGACAAGAGTTTAGGATTTAGGAATATAGCGGGCAGTTTGCTGAAAAAATAGGGTCTCCTAGAACCGGTAAACATTTAAGAAAACGAGGTTCCTGCAATAGAATTTTTACCCTGAATCAACTCTTGGCAAAAGTAATACGTTGCCATCTGATATGCATCTGAAGGATCCAAGAACCCAAGGACAGCATAATTGTCAATTTTAAACGGTGAAATGGAAATTTCTGTCGGTAAATACAGTAAATATATTCCTCAAAACTATACATGGAAAATGCAACTGATTTAACTGAAAATTATAAGAACATTTGGTACTTATTTAGAATCCAGAAAACACGCGAGAAGTGAGGTTTCGTTAATGGTAATGAAATAATACAAAATAGGATGAAAATGTAATGGTTTAGAAACTAATTTGGGCTATATTTTTGCACATTAGGGGGGTGGGGGTAAAGCATAGTATGTATTAAATACGTAAACTAATCTAACCTAACCTATGTACCTTTATTTACCCCTTCAGCCCCATAAAACTAAAGTTTAAACATTTTTCATGGAGTGAGCAATCTCTCACAAAGCAGCGGAAACATGTTTTTCATTAGGATTTCATTAGATTTTAGATGCGGTTCTTCGCGTGTTCTCTGGATTCTAAATAAGTACCGAAAATTTTTAAACTGATTCTACTGATCTAAATATGGAAGCTATAGTTATAGAAGACATGTTCCAGTTGACGAATATTAAAAATTAAAATTCTAAAATGTTTAAAAAAATGTTAAAGAAAATTGTGTCCAAGTTGAACACACTCATTTTGGAAGGCTTCTTTTTTAGAAGTGGCACTTTGGTCATTTCCTTAGATTCAGCGAATATATAAAAAATATAGAAACGCGTAATAAAATGAAATAAATCTCGAAACTTTGGGAGGGGGCTTGAACCCCTTTTCCCCCTTCGTAGACGTGCCCGATTTGATTAGCCATAAAGCGGGTTATTAGCCTGATGCTAAAATAGCACCGCAAAAGCTGTGAATTTTCTGAAAAACAGCATTTTATATATTTTTGGTACAGCTGAAAAAATATTAATATAATTCTATAACGATTTTACTGTAAGACGTGGATAGTGCAAAAGGACATTAAAAGACAGTTTTTAAAGACTCATGTAGAAGTTCACCCACAAGCAATGAATAGACTGGTATACCCCCTGGTATGATTTCACAAGCATGAATGGCTTCAATCCATTCAGTCTCGGCAGAATATTCCACAAAATAGCCTGGCTCATAGTCAGACGCTAGGCAGGATGGGCAAGTGGCTAGATGGTGAGTGAAAGCAACAGTAGTAGGCCCCCTATTTTTTCCACCACTGTCAGGAGAGTCATCGGAATATTGTCATCACTATACCCTCTCCCAGTTGTCAGGCCTCGAAAGAAGGTTTGATTTTGCTTTCACTACAGATATACGGGTGAGAATTTCCCTGAATTTTCTTTGGCGAGTGTAGGCCTACGTTTTTCAAACCCAATGAATTCCAACAGCAGTAGAGCTCATGCCATATATCACAGCCTAAAAGATCAAATTGTGAAATTTACTACCGATGAAGTTCTTTTGCTCGAATCTCTTCGTCGTGGACTTAGAAGGATGGATAATAGTGCCCTGACACAAATTCTCTGTCAGATGAGGTTTATTGTTCTTTTTTTCCCAGTGAATCTTGTATCAGACAGTGGTGTAGTTGTTAAAGTGCAGTTATTGGGATTGTTTCAATGATAAACTTAAAGATTTGAGTAGCCTAGTAGCCTTTCTGCAGGCTCAACACTGCGTAACTTTTTTATCGTCATCTGCATAGTGGAATGACGTTTCACGCCGTAAAGGAACATTGTCGATACGAAAAAAAACTTATTGGTTGACAAAATGTTTGAGATACTGCAGTTGCTGAATGTGAACTCAAAGCTCTCTTTACTGCCATTTACCAGTTTAATTCACTCTTTCTTCGTAGTACCCTAGAAATAAAGAAGACAATTACTGATATGAAGTGTTTGGGCATTTAAACGCTGAAATACCTTTTCAAGGGAAGCATAATTTTCGATGACACTGGTAAAATCACCACCGGTTTGTATATTCTGCTTGCCTGGTCTTTATGAATTCTACCTTAGTCCAGAAAGTTTGGAATATTTTAGAAATAAATGGGTCGTGTTTGCAGAAACAACCAATAACAGAGGTATGGGGAGGGGGAGGATGTGTAAATTAATTCAGTTCATGATATACATTTTGACAAAAGTAATTCATCTTTTATTCCAAAATTCACATGATCACATAGTGACGTTGATTTTGGTAAACGTCGAAAAAAAGTATCAATATTAGCCAATAGTGAAATGAAGTCAAATTCAGCTTTATTTTTTTAGATGTTACTTTTGGTATTTTGACAGTCGTGCTTCGTTTCCTAAGATACGTCTCATAATTTTGAATTCTTTAGTTAAAAAAAAAATTCTTATGAAAATAAAGAGTAAAGTCGAAACTTAAAAGGCATCATAAAATTCTTGCTCCATAGATTACACATGATATACCTACAAAACTAGTTTAAAGCAACTGATTGGCGATATTTTACAGTATTTGTAGAATCCTAAAAACTAGCACTTTACTGGAAACACGAAACGGAGCCACAGAAAACAGGGCGTCCTCAATAGGAGGAAAAAAAAATTCATAAATAGGCTGCAGAAAATAAAAAAAAACTAATATATAAGGCTCCTCACAGTCTTTCACAAGCCATGACATTGATGCCGTCCTGGCTAAGTGGACGTGCGCTGGGTTGATAATTCTTTGTCCAAGGGGTACGGATTCGATCCCTGGCGTGGCCAGTTATTTGGTTTGGGACGCGGGTCAGTGGTGTGACTCTGTAAGCTTAGACAGAGTCGACCCAACTCTAAATGGGTACCTGGAGAAATCTGGGGAATTTAAGCAGGAACGGTGTGTGACAGCACAGGATGGCTGGCCCCCAGCCCCCCATTGCACTTCCTGGCTGAAGGGCCACGAAATGGAGATCAGCACCGCCGGTTTGGACCTTAAGGGTCTAGTGCCGTCATACTTACTTACTTACTTACATGACATTGATAGCTTCAAGAATAGAATAATGATTCTCCAAAAACTCAAGCAAGCTCAGCTTTGAATAAAGCGCTAGTTTTGAAAGTTCTACAAATATTGGAAAATATCATCATTCAGTTTATCTGAGCTAGTTTTCTAGTTGTATCCTGCGTAATCTGTGAAGCATTAATTTTTGTCTGCTTTGAGTTCCACCTTCGCTCTTTACTTTCGAAATGAAAAGTTTATTTTTAAAATTTCTATCTTGCTCGTTTTTATTTTAGATCTTACACAAAACTCTTTGTCTAACTTAAACAATGAAATTAAAGTAGTCAGAATGAGTTTTTGCTAGAATAGGGAGATCAAACGTAGGTTTTACTTCCTTCCTTCCAGCGAAAAGTGAGCAACTTTGGGGCATGTTGATATGCGTTTAATACACCTTGAATATGCGTATTGAAGACCTATAGCTTCTGGTGTCAAACCATGGCAAATCGATTGGCTATCGTTGAATTTGTGTTGCTATCGTGTGTAGAATATGGGTGTCGAAAGTGGGCTATATTTTGGCCCTATTTTTGAAAAAAATTGATGTTTTGTTGGTACAAAGAGGCAAAAGCGTTACTTTGCTATCGCCTGAACCCCTTTATTAATTAAAAAGGCACTAAATATTAAGATTTCCGTTGAAATAAATCCTCTCCCAGTATTCTGCGACAACTGGTTTGATACACTACCCTTGGGAAAAAGAGAGAAAAAAAGAAGACACAACAGTGATATCCGCGCAAAAAAAATGTCATTCTGCTTGTTGTTCAAGATGGAAGACTGTTATTATTCAGTTTAAGGTTTTCGACACTGACAACGGGGTATTTTTTTTTTCTATTTACCGCTTTTCTTAGGTGTTTTAAACTCTGTTTTCAGATTTCCCAAAATGTAAGAGAATAAGATACTACAATGATATTTATACAAAAAATAAAAATTGTGTTGTTACATCATTCAAAATGTGGTCCCACAGCCGAATGACGATGAAATGAAATATTCAAGCGTTTCATCTTTTACCTCTGTTCTCTGTTTCCGAAAGATTTAGCCTTACGCCGTAACTTCCAACAGTTAAATTTTTGTCATATATATTCGTAAAGTTCTGTTTTTTTTAGGATGAGCATTTGCTTAAGCTTCATAACGGGTTTTCAGCCAAACCGGTGTGCAAAGACCGTCTTGCGAGCAGCACAATAATCCAAAAAATCAGGGGCTATATCCCTCTAGGTTGAGGGACAAAGGAGCTGAAATATCTCATATTAGGGCCGCACCTTGTGTATATGGCTCTTGGGCTTTGGAAATACACGATCTATCTATCTATCTATTAGGGTTTCTAGACGTGTTAAATTTAATAATAAAATTTAGAGTTTTCTCGTATTACTTACCTCTGACATGACTGTTTTGGCCGGTGCGGCCCTACTACTGGCCAAACCAATACTCTCGTGATAAAAAGTTTTCGATTCAAAATTTTCTTTTCAACGAACACTTTCCTATTTTTATCAATTTGGTTGGTGTTCAAAAAGTTGTACAAGAATACACACCAAGCGAAAAGCAGAGGGGTCGTATCCTTAATGTAAGGATTAGCATATGAATTAGTTTTATAATTTTATCTATTTCTGATGTTGATTAGGCACTATATTTCGTTTTTAAGACATCCCATTCAGTATGATGTCCCATGGGGAAAAAATTAAAAAAACAGAAAGACAACAAAATTAAAGAAAGAAGAGGGAGACATTCAAGCGCTATCCCTAATAGAACAAGATTTTGAAAAATTTCGGTTTTGAGATTTGGAACTTCACATGAGCTTCAAAATGAATAAACTGGTGAATTCAACGGTAAAAATTTTAGTTAAGTCGAACCACTTCCTTGCGACTTTTCCCTCCCTCTCAAAACTAAGCCAATTCAGCTTCTGGTATAAAATTTTAGTATGCAGTATACGGCACTAACACATACTTTTTCTCAGTCAAAACTAGCCTGCAAATATTGCTAGTTACAAATTTGTTGCCAAAATCTGAGTTTTTCAATTTCTATTGTTGGTATGTCACTCTTTTCTAGGTTTAAATAATAAACAAAAAACCTTTTTTATCGACTTAAAGTAAGGAGCAACATTAAAGCTTAAAACGAACAGAAATTATTCCGTATATGAATGGGGCTGGCCCGTCCTCAACACCTCGCTTTTTACGCTAAAGTTTGACTCTTTGTCACAACTCTACTTCTTAAAGTAATAAAAAACTATAAAGTAATAAAAATAAGTTTTAAAAATGAGTGAAAATTAGTTTGTAATTAAACAAGCTTTTTCAACTGAAAGTAAGGAGCTTGAGTGCGGTTTCAACTGAATTATTCCGAATACTAGGGAGGCAGTCCCTAATAGTGAAGGCCCATTCCTGAGCCTTCGCTGTTTACGCTAAAGTTCAAATTTTTCTCCCAATTCTTCACAGAAAAACATGGGCTGCTGAATCTGAATGAGAAGCACTTTATGAGAACTTTAAGACTTCTAAGTAAAGAGCGAGGGATGAAGAAGGGGTAGCCCCCTCATATGCGGATTAAATCAGTTCGTTCTACGCTTTAATGTCGCTCGTTACTTTCAGTTGATAAAAGTAGTTTTTTTTTATTTAGTTTCTGATAGTTTTAAAATTATGCCAGGAAATCCCCTTCCTCCCCCTCCCCGCATAAACTTTCCCTTGGACCCCACAGCAATTTCCGTATAGTTCCCACTAAAAAAATACTTAATGTAAACAATGGGCAAACTGTGTAACTTACAGCCCTTTCCCCAGGGACTACGGTGGGTCATATTATTCACAAAAGCACGGTTATTAGACATTCAACTACGTAGAATCAAATGGTCATCTAAAATTTTGATCAGATGTCCCTGGGAAAAAAAGGGGCGTGAGAGGGGAGCCAAATGCCGTTCAATCTTTTTGGTCACTTAAAAAGGAAACTAGAACTTCTGATTTCCGTTCAAAAGAGCCCTCTACTGATCCTCTCAGGATCATTGGTTCAATGCGATCACCCCTGGAGAAAAAAGAAATCAAACAAATAAACACGTATCCGAGATGTTTCCTTCTGGAAAAAAAACCCATATTTTTGTAAATAGGAGGTTGAAACCTCAACAGCAGGGTTCTCTCGTTCTCTGATGTGCTGAATCTGATCATGTGATTTTCCTAAGGGTCAATGGACTTTTAGGGGTGTTCACCCCTTTTTTGAAAATAAGGCAATGTTTCTCTAGATCGTGGGTTACATTAAACTTCATATTTTTTATATGTTTGAAATCATCATAAGAATACAATTCCTTTCATGTATCCAATTCCTTTATTATCAAAATTCTATTTATTAGAGTTTTGGTTATTAATGGGCCGAGTTCCTCCTTACGTACAGTTCGTTACCACGAACTGTTTGATCTGTAAGGACATGGGACGAATCTTAGTACTTCTGCACTCCACTTTTACCAAGCGATTCTCTTTACTGTGAGGCTGGAAACACCGGGGAGGGGGACCTTCTGATCAGCGGTTTACTCTAATTTTGGTAAGGGGTTTAAGCTTAAATAAACAAACCAATAATTATTAAAAATTTCACTGTATAATACAGTGTAAAAAGCAAAAACTTAAAATATCTAATTTATACATAAACGATTCTTGTCTCATGAGTTCCTGTGTTCTTGTGTTCCTGATCAATGCAAGAAACTGTTTTATATATATATATATATATATATATATATATATATATATATATATTTATATATATATATATATATATATATATATATATATATATATATATATATATTATATATATATATATATATATATATATATATATATTATATATATATATATATATATATATATATATATATATATATATATATATATATATATATATATATATAATATATAAGCTACGGACTATTTTTCTTGTAGAATTTTAGTAGCTCTATTTTGTTTACAGAATTTCCATATCCAAGCCCGACTAGGGAGTGTTTTTTTTTAACTGCAACTTTGATTTGAAAATTTTGCCGTGAATGTTATGATACTATAGTATAAAAGGATATTAAGTATAATTATTGGTGCAGTTAGAAGAAAGATCGGTATTTGTGTAAATAATGGTACACACTCGAGAACAAACCGGTTTTATATGTCTGTATTCAGAGAAAATTAGCTTACGCTCCATGGAAAACAAGTGACGGGTGACAGAATACATCTGAAACACTTTTTTTTTTTATCACAACAAATCCATCAACACAATCTTTAAATAATAGAGTCGAAGCAACCCTATACGACAGAGCTCGAGACCCAAGTTCGTCGATAGAAGTAAGTGCCTTCATCAAGAGAGGGACTTGCTGACACAATATAAGTCTTCGCTCTTGCTGCTTCTGATTGCAGTTCTACCCTAAATTGCCAAAGTCTCAGACTTCATTAGGAAGAAAAATACGCTTGTTATAATAATCTTCTATATTTATTAATTTTAAAATTTCTTGGTGCTGCAGATACCCCCTCCCCCTTAGTCTCTTGTCTAAACATAGTTTTGGAGTACACATTGCAATAGCAACTCAGGTACGCACAGAAGAATGAAGGGACGGAGCTTTGGACCCGCAATGCTCCCACAATTCTCAAAATTAATGACTTTTTCGAATAATTTCTACTACTTTCCATATAATTCTTTGACACTTTTTTAAGTTGTCACCCCCCCCCTCTGAAAAAAAACAGCTTGGGTGCATTCATGGAATAACCGTGAACCAAGAGGGCTTACGTTTTTGGTTAGTCTGTGAGCCAAGCCAAGTGTAATCAAGTAACAATATTTGCTATTCAATTTACGATTTCCAAAACCTTGATTAGATTACAGAATAAGTTTAGAAAAAAAGCTTTTCTTTTCTAGAATATAAGAAAGAAAACATAATAGAAAACAGATGATTTTCCTACAAAGTGCCGCCTAATCACCCTCTGAAACGGATATCTCTCACCAGGGTGTATCAATTCGTCATGGCTGTCACCATGTCAAAGTCCGCGTGACAGCAAGCGACAGCCTGTTACGTCACAGCTGTTGATTTTCCCGTAGATAATCAAGACACCTCTTGAAATAAGGAAATCGAGTGGAATAAAGTTTATGGAAGGATTCAAGTAATCTCTCTCAATAGGGTCATCATATACACCTCCCCCAAAGTGTATAAAGTTATGACAAGCAAAACTGAAAATTGCTAAACAGCAGCCTATCCCCATAAGCTGAATGCTGGACACATTCAGGCACGTACACGGGAATTTGTTTCCAATGGAGGAGAGGTTATTCGGGGGGGGGGGTATATACAAAAATCAAAAAGGTAGATTATGTAAAGGCATAAGAAATGATGGAAATTGTTGAACAAATTTTGAAGTTTCTAAGGGGGTTGGCTCAAAAACCCTGTTTTCTATTTATGAGCCCGTACACATGTAAGACTAGGCAGCAAACTGCGAGTCCCGCAGGCATATCTGCTCACTGTTCAGAGGGGGGGGGGGTCGGTAAGGGACTGTCCTAAGGAGTTCTGTCCCAGGATCTCCGGAGAATATTTTGATATAAGAAAAGACTAAAATACAAAATCTATGAGCAAGGGTGGCCTTGAACAAAGTTTTGCCAGTTTGAAAGGGTTTTGTATTTCTGGCCAGTTTGGATTTCATGATCTTTATTCAGTCAAAAAAAGAAAAAAAATACTGACTAGGAACAAGATTCAAATTTAAATTGTGGAGAAATTCTACGAAGTAAAGAGTAGGCCATCACTTCTAAAAGTTTTATCACATGTTCTAGTACATTGAGTGCTTGCAAAAAAAAAACAGGAGACTTACAAAATCAGCATTTAGATCTTGACGAAGGGGTGTAGCAAGGATTTCCCCAACTTATTTTTCCTATCACATTACCATTAATAACGATGATAACGATACGCTGACATTTTGTTTATTTTATTTTCATGGTTGCAAAGATAGCTACAACATAGTAAAGAGAGAACCACAGCAGTAGAGATGACCCTAAAGGTCCGGGGGGGACTCCTTATATGGGCATAGAACCACGTGGTTTATGGACTTTCTCAGTGAGAATTTGAAAAACAGGAATTTTGTCACATTTATGGATGGTTTTATGGACTTTGTCAGTGAGAATGAAAAAACAGAAAGTTTGTCACATTTATGGATGGTTTTATGGATGGTTATGTGTGTTGATTATTTGATGGTTTTATGGATTTTGTCAGTGAGAATGGAAAAACAGGAACTTTGACACTTCCTTCCTGTTTGATATGATCCGGAAATAGAATTTGTTATTCGAGCCAGATGTTATGAGGTTCCGAGAAACAGTATTTGTTGTTGTTTCCGAACCAGATGTTATGATCCAGAAATAGTATTTGTTATTGTTGTTTCCAAGCCAGATGTTATGAGTTCCCGGGAAAACAGTTAATTAATGTTTGACAGATGACGTCAAGTTAATTAATGTCTTTGCATTTCCAAAGAGAATTGTCTCCGAGAAACAGTTAGATCACACATGATGTCATGATTGATTGATTGACACGAAAGGGGAATTAATTTGTTATTCTAAAGAGAATTGATTCACGAAAGGGAAATTAATTTGGAGTTCTAACAAGAGAATCGTTTCCGAGGCAGATGTTTTGATCTTAGCGCGCGAAAAGGTTTCCAAATAATTGAAATAAGCCAGCGCAGGGATGCCAAACAAAAGGAACATACTGAAATTCCGTTTGGGGATTATTTGGGCGAATCCGTTTTAGCTAATTTATGGAACTATTACGATGAAACAGTTAGAGACATTTTGAAAGAAGATTTTAGGAAAGGTTTTAGAAGAGAATTTGAGGGTAAAACTCTGTGGTCGTTATAATACACAAGTTCCATTTGAACAGTGTTGTGAGGTCCTCTACCACAACCCAAAGGGTTCCGATCCCCCTACCCCAACCCCAAATGGTTCCAATCCCTCCCCCCGGTCCCCAAAGGTCCACCAGACCCCCAAAGGCCCTCCACCAGTCCTCAAAGGCCCTCTTCCGGTCCCCAAAGGTCCCCCAGGCACCCAAGGACCCCCAGACCCCAAAAAGGCCATACCCGGGCCCCCAAAGGCCCTCCCCGGTCCCCAAAGGTCCACCAGACCCCCAAAGGCCCTCCACCAGTCCCCAAAGGCCCTCTCCCGGTCCCCAAAGGTCCCCCAGGCACCCAAGGACCCCCAGACCCCAAAAAGGCCATACCCGAGCCCCCAAAGGCTCTCCTTCGGCCCCCAAAGGCCCATCGAGCTCCCAAAAGACCAATCGGCCCTCAAGTGCCGCCCAGACCCCTAAACACCCTCCCCAGGCTCCCAAAGGCCCTCCCCAGACCCCAAAAGCCCTACCCGAGCCCCCAAAGGCCCTCCCCTGGTCCACAAAGGTCCCCCCGGGCTCCCAAGGGACCAGTCGGCCCTCAAGTGCCGCCCAGACCCCTAAACACCCTCCCCAGGCTTCCAAAGGCCCTCCTTCGGTCCCCAAAGGCCATCACCGGGCTCCCAGGGCTCCCAAAGGACCAACGGGGTCCCAAAGGCCCTCCACCGGTCCCCAACTGCCCCCCCCCGGACCCCCAAAGGCCCTTCCCGGGCCCAAAGGCTCTCCCCCGGTCCTCAAAGGTCCCCCGGGCTCCCAAAGGGCCAGCCGGCCCCCAAGGGTCCCCCGGACCCCCAAAGGTCCTCCCCCGGTCCCCAAAGGTCCACTGGGCTCCCAAAGGCCCTCCCCCGGTCCACAAAGGTCCCCCGGGCTCCCAAAAGACCACTCAATCCTCAAGGGCCCCCGGATCCCCAAACGCCATCCCTGGGCCCCAAAGGTCCTCCCCCGGTCCCCATACATGCACACAAAAACTTACACACACACAAAAACTTACACACACACACCAAAACTTACACACACACACAAAAACTCACACACACACACACACACACACACACAAACTTACATATGCACACGAAAACTTACATACACACAAAAACTTAGACACACAAAAACTTACACACACACACACAAAAACTTACATGCACACAAAAACTTACACACACACAAAAACTTACACACACACACACACACACACACACACACAAAAACTTACACACACACACACAAAAACTTACACACACGCACAAAAACTTACACACACACGCAAAAACTTACACACACACACGAAAACTTACACACACACACAAAAACTTACACACACATGCCAAAACTTACACACACACACAAAAACTCACACCCGCACACACACACGCCAAAACTTACACACACAAAAACTTACACCCACACGCAAAAACTTACATGCACACAAAACTTACACGCGCACAAAAACTTACACACACACACAAAAACTTACACACACACACACACAAACTTACACACACAAAAACTTACACACACACACACACACAAACACACACAAACTTACACACACACACACAAAAACTTACACCCACACACAAAGGCTTAGACACACAAAAACTTACACACACACACAAAAACTTACACCCACACGCAAAAACTTACATGCACACAAAAACTTACATGCACACAAAAACTTACACACACGCACAAAAACTTACACACACACACAACAAACTTACACCCACAAAAAGCTTACACACACAAAAACTTACACACACACACAAAAACTTACACCCACATGAAAAAACTTACATGCACACAAAAACTTACATGCACACAAAAACTTACACACACACACACAAAAACTTGCACACACACACAAAAACTTACACTCACACACACAAAAACTTAAACACCCACACGAAAACTTACACACACATAAAAACTTACACACACACTCACAAAAAAACTTACACACACACAAAACTTGCACCCACACGCAAAAACTTACATGGACACAAAAACTTACATGCACACAAAAACTTACACACACACAAAAACTTACCCACGCACACACAAAAACTTACACACACGCACAAAAACTTACACACTCACACACAAACACACACAAAAACTTACGCACACACGCGAAAACTTACACACACACACGAAAACTTACACACACACACGGCAAAACTTACACACACACAAAAACTCACACACACACACACACACACACTCAAACTTACATATGCACACGAAAACTTACATACACACAAAAACTTACACCCACACGCAAAAACTTACATGCACACAAAAACTTACATGCACACAAAAACTTACACACACACACAAAAACTTACACACACACACACACACACACACACACAAACTTACACACACACACACACACAAAAACTTACACACACGCACAAAAACTTACACACACACACAAAAACTTACACACACACACGAAAACTTACACACACACACACAAACTTACACACACATGCCAAAACTTACACACACACAAAAACTCACACCCGCACACACACACACGCCAAAACTTACACACACACACAAACTTACACCCGCACGCAAAAAACTTACATGCACACAAAAACTTACATGCACACAAAAACTTACACACACACAAAAACTTACACACACAAAAACTTACACATACACACACACAAACACACACAAACTTACACACACACACACAAAAACTTACACCCACACACAATGGCTTACACACACACACAAAAACTTACACACACGCACGAAAACTTACACACACACACAAAAACTTACACACACATGCCAAAACTTACACACACACAAAAACTCACACCCGCACACACACACGCCAAAATTTACACACACACACAAACTTACACCCGCACGCAAAAACTTACATGCACACAAAAACTTACATGCACACAAAAACTTACACACACACAAAAACTTACACACACACACACACACAAAAACTTACACACACAAAAACTTACACACACACACACACACACACAAACTTACACACACACACACAAAAACTTACACCCACACACAAAGGCTTAGACACACAAAAACTTACACGCACACACAAAAACTTACACCCACACGCAAAAACTTACATGCACACAAAAACTTACATGCACACAAAAACTTACACACACGCACAAAAACTTACACACACACATAAAAACTTACACACACACACACACACAAAAACTTACACACACACAAAAACTTACACACACAAAAACTTACACATGCACACGAAAACTTACATGCACACAAAAACTTACACACACACACACACACGAAAACTTACACACACACACGTCAAAACTTACACACACAAAAGCTTAGACACACAAAAACTTACACACACACACACACACAAATTTACACACACACGCCAAAACTTACATGCACACAAAAACTTACACATACACACACACACACACAAACTTACACACACACACACACAAAAAAAAAACTTACACACACAAAAACTTACACACGCACACACAAACACACACAAACTTACACACACACACAAAAAACTTACACCCACACACAAAAGCTTAGACACACAAAAACTTACACGCACACACAAAAATTTACACCCACACGCAAAAACTTACATGCACACAAAAACTTACATGCACACAAAAACTTACACACACGCGCAAAAACTTACACACACACACACAAAACTTACACACACACACAAAAACTTACACACACACAAAAACCTACACACACACACACGCACAAAAAAACTTACACATGCACACGAAAACTTACATGCACACAAAAACTTACACACACACACACACACACGAAAACTTACACACACACACACGCCAAAACTTACACACACACAAAAGCTTAGACACACAAAAACTTACACACACACAAAAACTTACACACACATACACAAAAACTTACACCCACACGCAAAAACTTACATGCACACAAAAACTTACATGCACACAAGAACTTACACACACACTAAAACTTACACACACGCACAAAAACTTACACACACGCAAAAACTTACACACACACACGAAAACTTATGCACACACACACACACACACACACACACACACACACACACACACACACACACACACACATACACAAAAAAAAACTTACACATGCACACGAAAACTTACATGCACATAAAAACTTACATGCACACAAAAACTTACACACACGCACAAAATCTTACACGCACACACAAAAACTTACACACACACATGAAAACTTACACACACACACGAAAACTTACACACACACACACAAAAACTTACACACACACACATGAAAACTTACACACACACACGAAAACTTACACACACACACGAAAACTTACACACACACACACGCCACAACTTACACACACACAAAAACTTACACACACACACACAAAAAAAACTTACACATGCACACGAAAACTTACATGCACACAAAAACTTACATGCACACAAAAACTTACACGCACACACACACACACACACAAAACTCGCACACACACACACACGAAAACTTACACACACACACACCAAAACTTACACACACACAAAAACTTACACACACACACACACACAAAAACTTACACATGCACACGAAAACTTACATGCACACAAAAACTTACATGCACACAAAAACTTACACACACACACACACACACACAAAACCCACACACACACACACACACACACACACACAAACTTACACATGAACACAACAAAAATTCACACACACACACACACAAAAACTTACAAACACACATGCACACACAAAACTTACACACAAACGCACGAAAACTCACACACACACACGCCAAAACTTACACACACAAAAACTTACACACATACACACACACACACACACAAAAACTTACACACACACACACACAAACACACACAAACTTACAAACACACACAAAAACTTACACCCACACACAAAAGCTTAGACACACAAAAACTTACATACACACACAAAAACTTACACCCACACGCAAAAACTTACATGCACACAAAAACTTACATGCACACAAAAACTTACACACACACACAAAAACTTACACACATGCACAAAAACTTACACACACACAAAAACTTACACACACACAAAAACTTACACACACGCACACACACACACACACACAAAAACTTACACATGCACACGAAAACTTACATGCACACAAAAACTTACACACACACACACACACACACACACACACGAAAACTTACACACACACACCTCAAAACTTACACACACAAAAGCTTAGACACACAAAAACTTACACACACACACACAAAAACTTACACCCACACGCAAAAACTTACATGCACACAAAAACTTACATGCACACAAAAACTTACACACACACACACACACACACACGAAAACTTACACACACACACGTCAAAACTTACACACACAAAAGCTTAGACACACAAAAACTTACACACACACACACAAAAACTTACACCCACACGCAAAAACTTACATGCACACAAAAACTTACATGCACACAAAAACTTACACACACAAAAACTTGCACACACGCACAAAAACTTACACACACACACACAAAAACTTACAGACACACACACACGAAAACTTACGCACAAACACGAAAACTTACACACACACACGCCAAAACTTACACACATACAAAAACTTACACACTTACCATATCACAGTTACATTGTCTTAATTTTTCAAATTTCATTTTGAATTTCTGTCGTGAAATGTAAGAGTTGGAATATTTCAGTAGTGACTTGTTGTGCTTTACCTTCTCACAGTTACATTCTCTTGATTTTTCGAAGTTCATTTTGAATTTCTGTCATGAAATGCAAGAGTTGGAAAATTGGGGTCTTAGTCCACCAGCCCGAATGGTGCAATTCCACTAGCTCAGTATTGGGGTCCCTCTCCACCAGCCTGAACGGTGGAAATTCACTAGCTCAGAATTGGGGTCCTATTCCAACCAGCCTGAATGGTGGAAATCCACTAGCTTGATATTGGGGTCTCAGTCCACCAACCTGAATGGTGGAAATTCACTAGCTCAGAATTAGGGTCATAGTCCACCAGCCTGAATGGTGGAAATCCACTAGCTCAATATTGGGGTCTCAGTCTACCAGTCTGAATGGTGGAAATTCACTGTTTAAGTTAGGTTAGGTTAACTTATCATGAGCGCTCATGATAAGTTAACCTAACCTTTTCTGGCGACTATGGTTAGGTTAGGCTAGATTAAGTTAGGTTAGGTTAAGTTAGGTTAGGTTAGCCCATGTACGCTTCACTTAGGTTAGCTTAGGTTAGGTGAGAGACAGGCAAAAAGTTAGGTGTATGATTAGGTTAGGTTAGGTTAGATTAAATTAGGTTAGGTTAAGTTAGGTTAGGCAAGGTTAGCCTACGTACGCGCGCGTATGTAGGCTAACCTTGCCTAACCTAACTTAACCTAACCTAATTTAATCTAACCTAACCTAACCTAATCATACACCTAACTTTTTGCCTGTCTCTCACCTAACCTAAGCTAACCTAAGTGAAGCGTACATGGGCTAACCTAACCTAACTTAACCTAACCTAACTTAATCTAGCCTAACCTAACCATAGTCGCCAGAAAAGGTTAGGTTAACTTATCATGAGCGCTCATGATAAGTTAACCTAACCTAACTTAAACAGTGAATTTCCACCATTCAGACTGGTAGACTGAGACCCCAATATTGAGCTAGTGGATTTCCACCATTCAGGCTGGTGGACTATGACCCTAATTCTGAGCTAGTGAATTTCCACCATTCAGGTTGGTGGACTGAGACCCCAATATCAAGCTAGTGGATTTCCACCATTCAGGCTGGTTGGAATAGGACCCCAATTCTGAGCTAGTGAATTTCCACCGTTCAGGCTGGTGGAGAGGGACCCCAATACTGAGCTAGTGGAATTGCACCATTCGGGCTGGTGGACTAAGACCCCAATTTTCCAACTCTTGCATTTCATGACAGAAATTCAAAATGAACTTCGAAAAATCAAGAGAATGTAACTGTGAGAAGGTAAAGCACAACAAGTCACTACTGAAATATTCCAACTCTTACATTTCACGACAGAAATTCAAAATGAAATTTGAAAAATTAAGACAATGTAACTGTGATATGGTAAGTGTGTAAGTTTTTGTATGTGTGTAAGTTTTGGCGTGTGTGTGTGTAAGTTTTCGTGTTTGTGCGTAAGTTTTCGTGTGTGTGTGTCTGTAAGTTTTTGTGTGTGTGTGTGTAAGTTTTTGTGCGTGTGTGCAAGTTTTTGTGTGTGTAAGTTTTTGTGTGCATGTAAGTTTTTGTGTGCATGTAAGTTTTTGCGTGTGGGTGTAAGTTTTTGTGTGTGTATGTAAGTTTTTGTGTGTCTAAGCTTTTGTGTGTGGGTGTAAGTTTTTGTGTGTGTTTGTAAGTTTGTGTGTGTTTGTGTGTGTGTGTGTGTAAGTTTTTGTGTGTGTGTGTGTGTGTATGTGTGTAAGTTTTTGTGTGTGTAAGTTTTGGCGTGTGTGTGTGTGAGTTTTCGTGCGTTTGTGTGTAAGTTTTGTGTGTGCATGTGTGTTTGTAAGTTTTTGTGTGTGTGTGTGTGTGAATTTTTGTTGTGTTCATGTGTAAGTTTGTGTGTGTGTGTGTGTGTGTGTGTGTGTGGGTTTTGTGTGTGTGTGTGTGTGTGTGTGTAAGTTTTTGTGTGCATGTAAGTTTTTGTGTGCATGTAAGTTTTCTTGTGCATGTGTAAGTTTTTGTGTGTGTGTGTGTGTGTAAGTTTTTGTGTGTGTGTAAGTTTTGGTGTGTGTGTGTGTAAGTTTTCGTGTGTGTGTGTGTGCGAGTTTTGTGTGTGTGTATGTGTGTGCGTGTAAGTTTTTGTGTGCATGTAAGTTTTTGTGTGCATGTAAGTTTTCGTGTGCATGTGTAAGTTTTTTTTGTGTGTGTGTGTGTAAGTTTTTGTGTGTGTGTAAGTTGTGGCGTGTGTGTGTGTGTAAGTTTTCGTGTGTGTGTGTAAGTTTTCGTGTGTGTGTGTAAGTTTTCATGTGTGTGTGTGTAAGTTTTTGTGTGTGTGTGTGTGTAAGTTTTCGTGTGTGTGTGTAAGTTTTCATGTGTGTGTGTAAGTTTTTGTGTGTGCGTGTAAGATTTTGTGCGTGTGTGTAAGTTTTTGTGTGCATGTAAGTTTTTATGTGCATGTAAGTTTTCGTGTGCATGTGTAAGTTTTTTTTTGTGTATGTGTGTGTGTGTGTGTGTGTGTGTGTGTGTGTGTGTGTGTGTGTGTGTGTGTGTGTGCATAAGTTTTCGTGTGTGTGTGTAAGTTTTTGCGTGTGTGTAAGTTTTTGTGCGTGTGTGTAAGTTTTAGTGTGTGTGTAAGTTCTTGTGTGCATGTAAGTTTTTGTGTGCATGTAAGTTTTTGCGTGTGGGTGTAAGTTTTTGTGTATGTGTGTGTAAGTTTTTGTGTGTGTGTAAGTTTTTGTGTGTCTAAGCTTTTGTGTGTGTGTAAGTTTTGGCGTGTGTGTGTGTGTAAGTTTTCGTGTGTGTGTGTGTGTGTGTGTAAGTTTTTGTGTGCATGTAAGTTTTCGTGTGCATGTGTAAGTTTTTTTGTGCGTGTGTGTGTGTGTAGGTTTTTGTGTGTGTGTAAGTTTTTGTGTGTGTGTGTAAGTTTTGTGTGTGTGTGTGTAAGTTTTTGCGCGTGTGTGTAAGTTTTTGTGTGCATGTAAGTTTTTGTGTGCATGTAAGTTTTTGCGTGTGGGTGTAAATTTTTGTGTGTGCGTGTAAGTTTTTGTGTGTCTAAGCTTTTGTGTGTGGGTGTAAGTTTTTTGTGTGTGTGTGTAAGTTTGTGTGTGTTTGTGTGTGCGTGTGTAAGTTTTTGTGTGTGTAAGTTTTTTTTTTGTGTGTGTGTGTGTGTAAGTTTGTGTGTGTGTGTGTGTATGTGTAAGTTTTTGTGTGCATGTAAGTTTTGGCGTGTGTGTGTAAATTTGTGTGTGTGTGTGTGTGTAAGTTTTTGTGTGTCTAAGCTTTTGTGTGTGTAAGTTTTGACGTGTGTGTGTGTAAGTTTTCGTGTGTGTGTGTGTGTGTAAGTTTTTGTGTGCATGTAAGTTTTCGTGTGCATGTGTAAGTTTTTGTGTGTGTAAGTTTTTGTGTGTGTGTAAGTTTTTGTGTGTGTGTGTGTGTGTAAGTTTTTATGTGTGTGTGTAAGTTTTTGTGCGTGTGTGTAAGTTTTTGTGTGCATGTAAGTTTTTGTGTGCATGTAAGTTTTTGCGTGTGGGTGTAAGTTTTTGTGTGTGCGTGTAAGTTTTTGTGTGTCTAAGCCTTTGTGTGTGGGTGTAAGTTTTTGTGTGTGTGTGTGTAAGTTTGTGTGTGTGTGTGTGTGTGTGTGTAAGTTTTTGTGTGTGTAAGTTTTTGTGTGTGTGTGTGTGTAAGTTTTTGTGTGTGTGTAAGTTTTTGTGTGCATGTAAGTTTTTGTGTGCATGTAAGTTTTTGCGTGCGGGTGTAAGTTTGTGTGTGTGTGTAAATTTTGGCGTGTGTGTGTGCGGGTGTGAGTTTTTGTGTGTGTGTAAGTTTTGGCATGTGTGTGTAAGTTTTTGTGTGTGTGTGTAAGTTTTCGTGCGTGTGTGTAAGTTTTTGTGTGTGTGTGTAAGCCTTTGTGTGTGGGTGTAAGTTTTTGTGTGTGTGTGTGTAAGTTTGTGTGTGTTTGTGTGTGTGTATGTGTAAGTTTTTGTGTGTGTAAGTTTTTGTGTGTGTGTAAGTTTTTGTGTGCATGTAAGTTTTTGTGTGCATGTAAGTTTTTGCGTGCGGGTGTAAGTTTGTGTGTGTGTGTAAGTTTTGGCGTGTGTGTGTGTGCGGGTGTGAGTTTTTGTGTGTGTGTAAGTTTTGGCATGTGTGTGTAAGTTTGTGTGTGTGTGTGTAAGTTTTCGTGTGTGTGTGTAAGTTTTTGTGTGTGTGTGTAAGTTTTTTGTGCGTGTGTGTAAGTTTTTGTGTGTGTGTGTGTGTGTAAGTTTGTGTGTGTGTGTGTGTGTGTGTGTGTGTAAGTTTTTGTGTGTGTGTAAGTTTTTGTGTGCATGTAAGTTTTTGTGTGCATGTAAGTTTTTGCGTGTGGGTGTAAGTTTTTGTGTGTATGTAAGTTTTCGTGTGCATATGTAAGTTTGAGTGTGTGTGTGTGTGTGTGTGTGTGAGTTTTTGTGTGTGTGTAAGTTTTGCCGTGTGTGTGTGTAAGTTTTCGTGTGTGTGTGTAAGTTTTCGCGTGTGTGCGTAAGTTTTTGTGTGTGTTTGTGTGTGAGTGTGTAAGTTTTTGTGCGTGTGTGTAAGTTTTTGTGTGTGCGTGGGTAAGTTTTTGTGTGTGTGTAAGTTTTTGTGTGCATGTAAGTTTTTGTGTCCATGTAAGTTTTTGCGTGTGGGTGCAAGTTTTGTGTGTGTGTAAGTTTTTTTGTGAGTGTGTGTGTAAGTTTTTATGTGTGTGTAAGTTTTCGTGTGGGTGTTTAAGTTTTTGTGTGTGTGAGTGTAAGTTTTTGTGCGTGTGTGCAAGTTTTTGTGTGTGTGTGTGTAAGTTTTTGTGTGCATGTAAGTTTTTGTGTGCATGTAAGTTTTTTCATGTGGGTGTAAGTTTTTGTGTGTGTGTGTAAGTTTTTGTGTGTGTAAGCTTTTTGTGGGTGTAAGTTTGTTGTGTGTGTGTGTAAGTTTTTGTGCGTGTGTGTAAGTTTTTGTGTGCATGTAAGTTTTTGTGTGCATGTAAGTTTTTGCGTGTGGGTGTAAGTTTTTGTGTGTGCGTGTAAGTTTTTGTGTGTCTAAGCCTTTGTGTGTGGGTGTAAGTTTTTGTGTGTGTGTGTGTAAGTTTGTGTGTGTTTGTGTGTGTGTGTGTGTGTAAGTTTTTGTGTGTGTAAGTTTGTGTGTGTGTGTGTGTGTAAGTTTTTGTGTGTGTGTGTAAGTTTTTGTGCGCGTGTAAGTTTTTGTGTGCATGTAAGTTTTTGCGTGTGGGTGTAAGTTTTTGTGTGTGTAAGTTTTGGCGTGTGTGTGTGCGGGTGTGAGTTTTTGTGTGTGTGTGTAAGTTTTGGCATGTGTGTGTAAGTTTTTGTGTGTGTGTGTAAGTTTTCGTGTGTGTGTGTAAGTTTTTGCGTGTGTGTGTAAGTTTTTGTGCGTGTGTGTAAGTTTTTGTGTGTGTGTGTGTAAGTTTTTGTGTGTGTGTGTGTGTGTGTGTGTGTGTGTAAGTTTTTGTGTGTGTGTAAGTTTTTGTGTGCATGTAAGTTTTTTGTGTGTGTGTGTGTAAGTTTTTGTGTGTCTAAGTTTTTGTGTGTATGTAAGTTTTCGTGTGCATATGTAAGTTTGTGTGTGTGTGTGTGTGTGTGTGTGTGAGTTTTTGTGTGTGTGTAAGTTTTGGTGTGTGTGTGTAAGTTTTTGTGTGTGTGTAAGTTTTTGTGTGCATGTATGGGGACCGGGGGAGGACCTTTGGGGCCCAGGGATGGCGTTTGGGGATCCGGGGGCCCTTGAGGATTGAGTGGTCTTTTGGGAGCCCGGGGGACCTTTGTGGACCGGGGGAGGGCCTTTGGGAGCCCAGTGGACCTTTGGGGACCGGGGGAGGACCTTTGGGGGTCCGGGGGACCCTTGGGGGCCGGCTGGCCCTTTGGGAGCCCGGGGGACCTTTGAGGACCGGGGGAGAGCCTTTGGGCCCGGGAAGGGCCTTTGGGGGTCCGGGGGGGGCAGTTGGGGACCGGTGGAGGGCCTTTGGGACCCCGTTGGTCCTTTGGGAGCCCTGGGAGCCCGGTGATGGCCTTTGGGGACCGAAGGAGGGCCTTTGGAAGCCTGGGGAGGGTGTTTAGGGGTCTGGGCGGCACTTGAGGGCCGACTGGTCCCTTGGGAGCCCGGGGGGACCTTTGTGGACCAGGGGAGGGCCTTTGGGGGCTCGGGTAGGGCTTTTGGGGTCTGGGGAGGGCCTTTGGGAGCCTGGGGAGGGTGTTTAGGGGTCTGGGCGGCACTTGAGGGCCGATTGGTCTTTTGGGAGCTCGATGGGCCTTTGGGGGCCGAAGGAGAGCCTTTGGGGGCTCGGGTATGGCCTTTTTGGGGTCTGGGGGTCCTTGGGTGCCTGGGGGACCTTTGGGGACCGGGAGAGGGCCTTTGGGGACTGGTGGAGGGCCTTTGGGGGTCTGGTGGACCTTTGGGGACCGGGGAGGGCCTTTGGGGGCCCGGGTATGGCCTTTTTGGGGTCTGGGGGTCCTTGGGTGCCTGGGGGACCTTTGGGGACCGGAAGAGGGCCTTTGAGGACTGGTGGAGGGCCTTTGGGGGTCTGGTGGACCTTTGGGGGACCGGGTGGGAGGGATTGGAACCATTTGGGGTTGGGGTAGGGGGATCGGAACCCTTTGGGTTGTGGTAGAGGACCTCACAACACTGTTCAAATGGAACTTGTGTATTATAACGACCACAGAGTTTTACCCTCAAATTCTCTTCTAAAACCTTTCCTAAAATCTTCTTTCAAAATGTCTCTAACTGTTTCATCGTAATAGTTCCATAAATTAGCTAAAACGGATTCGCCCAAATAATCCCCAAACGGAATTTCAGTATGTTCCTTTTGTTTGGCATCCCTGCGCTGGCTTATTTCAATTATTTGGAAACCTTTTCGCGCGCTAAGATCAAAACATCTGCCTCGGAAACGATTCTCTTGTTAGAACTCCAAATTAATTTCCCTTTCGTGAATCAATTCTCTTTAGAATAACAAATTAATTCCCCTTTCGTGTCAATCAATCAATCATGACATCATGTGTGATCTAACTGTTTCTCGGAGACAATTCTCTTTGGAAATGCAAAGACATTAATTAACTTGACGTCATCTGTCAAACATTAATTAACTGTTTCCCGGGAACTCATAACATCTGGCTTGGAAACAACAATAACAAATACTATTTCTGGATCATAACATCTGGTTCGGAAACAACAACAAATACTGTTTCTCGGAACCTCATAACATCTGGCTCGAATAACAAATTCTATTTCCGGATCATATCAAACAGGAAGGAAGTGTCAAAGTTCCTGTTTTTCCATTCTCACTGACAAAATCCATAAAACCATCAAATAATCAACACACATAACCATCCATAAAACCATCCATAAATGTGACAAACTTTCTGTTTTTTCATTCTCACTGACAAAGTCCATAAAACCATCCATAAATGTGACAAAATTCCTGTTTTTCAATTCTCACTGAGAAAGTCCATAAACCACGTGGTTCTATGCCCATATAAGGAGTCCCCCCCGGACCTTTAGGGTCATCTCTACTCACAGCCCATACTAACCAAAAGTTTAAAAATATATTTTGAAAAAAAAAAGTTTCTAGTGACAAGAAACTATCATTTAATACTGATTCATTAATGGCAACTATTGTTTCGATTAATCTTAATAGTAAAAGTCTGTTGCGAAAACAAAATTATAGGAATTCCGAAAAAGGTCCTGAAGCCCTAAAATATATCTTAGAATCGAAAGGAGAAGTGCAGCATTGAAATTGCCATAGTCGGAGATCATGTAGAGAGAATTACGGCCACCTCACCGTAAACAGCAAGTAAAGTCACTTTATCTGCAGGGCTGTAATTTCTGTTCGTTTTGAGTTTTGTTTACTTATTGATAACGATTTGTGGTAGTACTTTGCTTGGAAAATTATTTGGCTTTATTTATGCTCATTTTAGGCTTAATGGAGCTATTAACTTTTCTTTGAAAGAATTGTTCTGTGAAAAAAATTTTTAAATTAATTTCTGTTCGTTTTTTCTTGACATAGCTTTTTTCATGAAAGAAAATAATAGTTTATATTTTCGATTCTTTTCTATAAGAATCCATTGTTTGGCTTGCTATTTGTATGTTAGAGAAACTCTTTCAATAATTTTAATCCTAACACAAATGGTATATTTTAATTTAATCTTGTACCTCCTCAAGTTGACCTGGAAAATAAACTTAACATCATTCCCAAAATATTCTATCTATGCTTTTTGACAACCTGGATATACAATACCTACACTCTTTTCATTTATTTAAATTGTAAGAGCAGAAGCAGTAATAGTAGTAGCCCCGACAGTTTCAACTTATTACCCCATTCGTTCTCGACATATTGCTGAGGTGTCTTATTGGCAACCATATATACAATGCCTTTTGATTTAGTTTTAAAGCAATATTTAGTTTTAAAGCATAATGGGCCAGTTGCCTAATTGTGGGGGGTGGAAATTACCAATATCCCTAGAGGCATAATTGCTGGACCATTCTACTATGCTGAACAAAATGGCTCTCTCAAAATTTTGACTGAATGTATTTGGAAAATGAATGGGTTTGGACCTTTCAACATTGCTGAACAAAATAGCTTTCTAAAAATTTTGACTGGATCTGTTTTTCGGAATGATAGGCTTGAGGGGGGCTGATTATCCTCCAATCACTTTTGACTCTTAAAAAGGGCACTAAAACTTCCAACTTCCTATCAAATAAGCCCCATCTAATCCAAAGTTTATACGACCATTCGTTCCATAGAAACTTTATATTCCCCAGGGCATAACTTACAACCCTTGCCCCCGGGCATTGGGGCGTTGTGTCCACCCTGAAGACATTGTTATATGCTCTTAAGACTATTGGTAACAAAATGGATATCTCACAATTTTGATCGAATACGTTTGGGGTAAAGAGGATGTCAGGGAAGGGGGCTAGCTGCCCTACATCACGTTTGACTCTTAAAAAGTAACAAGAACCATGAATTTCCAATCAAATGAGCCTCCTTTAAAGTTTACACGACCACCCCTTCCATAAAAACCTTATATGTCACCGGGGCATAGTTTACAATCCTTACCCTCAGACTCTGGGGGGTTGTGTCAGCCCAAAAGGCCATGTTATGTGATCTTTGGACTATTTTTGAACAAATGGCTGTCTTAAAGTTTCGATCGGATGCATTTGGGAAAAATAAGACATGGGAGGGAGTAGCTGCCCTCTTCAAAGTTTATACGACCATCCTTTACATAAAAGCCTTATATCCCCTCGGGCGTAATTTACAACCCTTATACTGAGGGTTGTGGGGGGGGGGGTTGTAATCCTCAAAAGATAATTTCCAAACTTTTCAGCTACGCTGAACAAAATGGCTATCTAAAAATTTTGATTGGATGTTTTTGAGAAATAATGGGCAACGGTGGGGGGCTGGTTACCCTCCAATCGCTTTCGACTTTTAAAAAGGGAACTAGCCCTTTCAATTTCCAATCGAATGAACCCTTTTCAAAGTGTATACGACAACAAATGACCATCTCAAAATTTCTATCTGATACGCTTCGGAAAAATACGCACGGGGGGGGGGGAGTATCTGCCCTTCGATCACTTTGACTCTTAAAAAAGGCAATTAAAACTTCTGATTATCATCGAATTAGTCCCCTCTGAAGTCGGACTATTTTTTGAACAAGTGGTTATCTCAGAATTTCTATCAGATACATTTCGGGAAAATACGATGTGTGGGGGGGGTGGGTACCCTCTGATCACTTTGACTCTCAAAAGGGAACTAGAACTTCCGATTATCGATCCAATAAGCCCCCTTCGAAGTTCCGAAGTACAACCCCCACTTTCTATTAAAAACCTTATATGCACCCAGGGGATAACTTACAACCCTTGCCCTGAAGGCTATGGGGGGGGGAGGGGGTTGTCATTCTCAAAGACATGATTTCAAGATCTTTAGGAATACGTTGATGGGCTTGTATGGGGGTTGGTTGCCTTCCAATTACTTTGGACTATTAAAAAGGGCACTAGCCCTTTCAATTTTCAATCGAATGAGCCCTTTCTGAAGTTTCTATGACAAATTCTTCTATACGAAGTGCCCTGGTCTATATAAATCCAAAAACACAAAAAATATTAAAAAATATTGGTTATCTGTGGTCAAAAACCCCAAATAGGAGGTTTTAAGACCCCCCCCCCCTCTCCTGACAAAAAATGAATAGAATGACGTTTTCCGCAACTGTATGCCATAAAACGGCAATTTTTCTCCGAAGAGGGCCAAATGCCAGAGAATAGGTATTCTGAGAGCCAATCAATTTTTCACTGTTTATCCAATGCACTAAAACCCCAAGGAAGATATTCCTAGTACCCCATCTTGATAAACGTGGAATCTGATTTTTTTTAAAGACACACATATAAAAGGTTTTCAGCCCCCCTCCCTACGTGACAAACCACAGTTCAGTGAAATTTTCTGTCACCCTGTGTTGCAAAACATCAATTTTCGCCCAAAAAGTCAAAATACTGGGGATTCCAAATTCTAAAGGAACCAATCAATTTATCAGGGCCTAAAACCCCAAACATAACATCTTTTGCAACCCATCTTGAAAAACGAAGAAATAATGTTTTTTTTTCGCAGTAAACTGCTACCATCAATTTGAAATTAGAGGTCCTTGAGAGTTAAAAGTCTTGATTATTGCTGAAAAGTATTACTATGGGTGTATTTGCTAGATTTAGATGAAGTAAGCTATCAAAGAGACTAGCAAACAAATCGTGGTAATTAAAGGTAAGTTATTGCGACAAGCATATGGCTTTCTCCTGTATTGAATAAAATAAAAACAATAACTTGCTATAATTGTTAGTTTGATATAATTTGCCGTGTTTGAATTTTTCAACTAGGAACGGTAGGTTACAGCAAAACCACAGAGAGATGTCAATTGCTTATCTAAAAGCTATTGTTTCTTATAAATACGTCTTCATAACTCCTTCGTGAAGTGCCATACTCTCGGCACGTTTGGTGCTGTTTCTGGAGTGGAAAGGCTGTGAACCATAACGAGGTTAATATTGTAATTTTAATCGTCAAAAATCCTTAAACTGAGATTTAGTTCCCACCCTTATTGTGTGCTCTCTTTCCCACTCCCCTAGCAAGTAAAAACTAAAAATGCGGTATGAAAAACTACCTAACGAGCAAAATGGCATTATTTATTTTCATTTTATGAAAATAATAATTTTAATTGAATTTCTTATGTGCAAATTCTGAAAGAGAGCGATAATGATATACCCCCAGACTTTTATTTACGGGACAAAGTTGAACTAATCTTGTGACAGAAGTAAGCCTATTTTTAATGCCCTTAAAAAATCATGTTGAATTCTTTAGTTTCTTCACCCAAATTACACCAAGATCTTTTTGTAAATTGTGTTGCATATTTAAAAAGGAACGAGCAAGAATCAATTTTAAAAACAAAGTTTTTCTTACAAAAATAAAGAGGGAAGTTCAAACTTAAAACGAACAAAAAGTATTACTTTGCAGAATACGCAAGTTACATCGACAAAACTAGCTCAAATGGTTGGACATAATTGGACGCTTCAGACTTGCAATTTGAAAATATTATTGCTTGCTCAGTCGTTCAATATATATTTTAAAATATCACTGAATTATTCACAAATCCGAAATGCTTAAGACTGATATTCAGTCATAAAGACTACGGTATTAATATTCTCCTGATCACCCTTGCGTTCTATTTTTGTTGCAACAAAATAAAGTAGCAAAATTGTTAAACTTTTTTCCATTTTTTTACCTAATTTGAAACAATAGCTTCTTATTTTCAATTAAAGGTAATGTCTTTTTTGTAGCCTTGTATAAAGCATAAATTTCTCATCGCCAAGTCATTTTCCTTTGGCAGGAAATAGCTGTTTAAATAAACATCGTATTTCCTCTCCCCTAAATGGGAGGTCGTTTACTCGCTCCGTTGCCCATCGATTTCCTACTCAGGCAGGTCTCATATTGTGGCCCCTGCAGTTTTATAAATCCTACATAATCCTTTTCATTCCAAGAGCATAGAGATTTCTATTCTCCCATTAGAATTGGTGGCACACTTCGAAAACAAGGGAATTACCAATTCTCAATGAGAAAATAGAACGAGGAGGATGCAGCAAGTGTAAAGTTTGGTTAAAAGAAACACTTCAGCTGTAAGGAATATAGAAACGTTAATGCATTGCTAGATTGAAATGTAAATAAGAATACTTTTTACTTTTCTCATTGAGCTTTATTTTGCAAAAAACATCCAATTTCTCTCTCAACAATCTGATTTGTTGCTGAACTTAGGCTTCACCAGCACATCAACAGAAAAGGAATTAGGTCTTCTTCAATTGGCATTTCTAATACTTAAGCTTTTTGTAAAATAAGGAACTACAAAAAAGTCAACAGAATTTTATTTATGAGTCTTAAGAAAAACGCATTAAAGTTAAAGGGAATTAGGAACAGAGTGGATTAGAAGATTTAAATGTAAATAAATAAAGATACTTCTTGCTTTTCTTGTTAAATTTTTTACTTTTTTCCGTTTTTTAGAAAAAATTTAATGTTTTCTCATTAATGAAATAAAAATCCAGGCGACGAATTGAAAAAATTTGGGCATTAAAACAAAAGAGGAAAAAAAGAAAGACAAAGTAAATGCAATTTCTCTAAACTGAAAATACTGAAATTTTTCTCTAAATTAAACTCAATATCTAGGGGGGAAATGTTTAATTTTATTCATTTTATCAGTGAAAATACCAAAACAAGGCGTTTATCAATGAAATTAAACTTATTTGCAATCGGGTTAGTAGTAAGGCATCAATTAGCACTGAATGCACATGTACTTACACAAGCCTGAGGCATGGATATGCGTGCAGTTTAACCGGTATATTGGCTTACCAGGGTCAGTCACCTATTACTACGAACGGTACATGCCTTACCAGACGGGTTTCTAAGGTACATTGGAATTGCGCAAGAAAAACCCATGCTTGAGCCACGTTTGGTGGGTATAATCTGGTTTGGTGGGTATACTCTGGTTTGATGGGTATAGTCTGGTTTAGTTTTTCAAAGAGAGTGAGTATTTGACATTTTTGCTAAAGGGATAAGGAATTCGCAAATTGGACATTATGAACGATATTAATTAATGTTTTGAATAATAGGAGTGTGAATGATTCTAATTAGAGATTGGATAATTTTTTAACAAGAAACGACTGAAAAGTGTTTTGGATGAGATGGGATGATTGTGTACTGTATAATACACAAGTGATGGTTTGCACAGTGTTGTCAATTTTAAATAGTTTAGAAATAAAAAAATTAATAAGAAATGGCTGGAAAGTGTTTTGAGGGAGTTGAGTTGCACGAGGGTTGAGTTGCACGATGGTTCAGTTACATGCGGATTCAGTTACACGGGGATTAGTTAAATGGGGTCGAGTTGCACGAGGGTTCAGTAGCACGGAGGTTCAGTCGTACGGGGTTTCGGTTATACAGGGGTTCAGTTACATGGGGGGTTCAGTTGCACGGGGTTTAGTTAAATGGGGCTTGAGTTGCACGGGGGTTGAGTTGCACGAGGGTTCAGTTGCACGGGGGGTTCAGTTACATGCGGATTCAGCTACACGGGGATTAGTTAAATGCGGTTGAGCTGCATAGTCTCGTTGGAAAAAATTGGAGTTCATACTTAAACAGTTCTATTAAGAGCTATTGCTATGGAAATGGCTCATTTTTGAATCAAAACTATGCTTTTCCGACTGAAGATACACATTTGAATCAGAAAATGTGAAAATGTATACAATTGAAACAGAGAAGTGTGTTTTGACGATATTTTCTATATTTTCGTCTGAAAAATAGGAGTTCACGCTTAAAAAGTTCTATTAAGAGCTATTTTTATGGAAATGCTTTTACAATCGGAAATGTTCGATTAACATTTGCAAAAAGGGGTAATGGGATTTGCGAATTGGAGGAGATGGGGTGATTGTGTACTGTATAATACACAAGTGATGTTTTGGAGAGTATTGTCAACTTAAAATAGTTTAGAAATAAAAAAAATTAACAAGAAATGACTGAAAAGTGTTTTGAGGGAGTTGAGTTGCACGAGGGTTGAGTTGCACGAGGGTTCAGTTAAGGGGGTACAGTTACACGGGGGTTTAGTTAAATGGGGGTCGAGTTGCACGAGGGTTCAGTAGCACTTGCACGGGGGGTTCAGTTACATGCGGATTCAGCTACACGGGGATTAGTTAAATGCGGTTGAGCTGCATAGTCTCGTTGGAAAAAATTGGAGTTCATACTTAAACAGTTCTATTAAGAGCTATTGCTATGGAAATGGCTGATTTTTGAATCAAAACTATGCTTTTCCGACTGAAGATACACATTTGAATCAGAAAATGTGAAAATGTATACAATTGAAACAGAGAAGTGTGTTTTGACGATATTTTCTATATTTTCGTCTGAAAAATAGGAGTTCACGCTTAAAAAGTTCTATTAAGAGCTATTTTTATGGAAATGCTTTTACAATCGGAAATGTACGATTAACATTTGCAAAAAGGGGTAATGGGATTTGCGAATTGGAGGAGATGGAGTGATTGTGCACTGTATAATACACAAGTGATATTTTGGAGAGTATTGTCAATTTAAAATAGTTTAGAAATAAAAAAAAATTAACAAGAAATGACTGAAAAGTGTTTTGAGGGAGTTGAGTTGCACGAGGGTTCAGTTAAGGGGTACAGTTACACGGGGGTTTAGTTAAATGGGGGTCGAGTTGCACGAGGGTTCAGTAGCACGATGGTTCAGTAGCAGGGTGGGGGTTCAGTTGTACGGGGTTTAGTTAAATGGGGCTTGAGTTGCACGGGAGTTGAGTTGCACGATGGTTCAGTTGCACGGGGGTTCAGTTACATGCGGATTCAGTTACACGGGGATTAGTTAAATGCGGTTGAGTTGCATAGTCTCGTTGGAAAAAATTGGAGTTCATACTTAAACAGTTCTATTAAGAGCTATTTTTATGGAAATGCTTTTACAATCGGAAATGTTTGATTAACATTTGCAAAAAGGGGGTAATGGGATTTGCGAATTGGAGGAGATGGGGTGATTGTGTACTGTATAATACACAAGTGATGTTTTGGAGAGTATTGTCAATTTAAAATAGTTTAGAAATAAAAAAAATTTAACAAGAAATGGCTGAAAAGTGTTTTGAGGGAGATGGGTTGCATGGAGGGTTGAGTTGCACGAGGGTTCAGTTAAAGGGGGTACAGTTACACGGGGGTTTAGTTAAATGGAGTCGAGTTGCACGAGGGCTTAGTAGTACGAGGGTTCAGTAGCACGGGGTTCAGTTGTACGGGGTTTCGGTTATACAGGGGTTCAGTTACATGGGGGTTTAGTTAAATGGGGCTTGACTTGCACGGGAGTTGAGTTACACGAGGGTTCAGTTGCACAGGGGTTCAGTTACATGCGGATTCAGTTACACGGGGGTGCCCACCTCACCTGCCCAGAGTCTCAGGCAAGTGACCCTAAATTTGAAAAAGTGGAAATTGGCACAGATTTTCTAAACTGAGCTGGAAAAAATTGGAGTTCACACGTAAGAAGATCCATTAAGAGTTATTTTTGTGGAAAATGACTCATTTTGGAACCAAAACTATGCTTTTCTGACTGAAAATACACAATTGAATCAGACAAATGTATCTTGATCGTATTTTCTGTAATTTTGCTGCATAAAATGGATTTCACACTTAAAAAGTTTCATTAAGAGCTATTTTTATGAAAATGGCACATTTCGATCCAAAACCACGCTTTTCTGACTGAAGATCCAAGAAATGGGTTTTTGATCAAATTTTCTATAATTTCGACTGAAAAATAGGAGTTCACACTTAAAAAGTTCTATTGAGAGCTATGAATTGCTTTCGAAAACCCCAAATGAATTAGTTGAAAATAAAGTTTTAACAAGAAATGTCTGAAAAGTATTTTTTGGGTGGTTGGGGTGATGACAGAGTGGATGTCTTAGACTAGTTATAGTGCTGTACTCTGGCATGAATTGCTTTCGAAAACCCGGATGAATTAGTTGAAAATATAGTTTTAACAAGAAATGTCTGAAAAGTATTTTTTGGGGGGAATCTGAGCTAATTAGGATTTTTGACCGTGAACTCTAGTTTTTTACAAGAAAATTATGGAAAATACAATTCTCCGGTTCAAATGTGAAACTTAAGTCCTTTTTAGGATCGAAAAAATAAACTATTTCTGTAAAATCTGAGCTAATAAGGGTTTTTGAACGTAAACTCTAGTTTTTTGCAAGAAAATTATGGAAAATACAATTCTCTGATTCAAATGTGAAACTTAAGTCCGTTTTTGGATCGAAAAAATAAACTATTTCCGTAAAATCTGAGCTAATAAGGGTTTTTGACCGTAAACTATAGTTTTTTGTAAGAAAATTATGGAAAATACAATTCTCTGATTCATAGGTGAAACTTAAGTCCATTTTGGGATCGAAAAATAAAACTATTTCTGTAAAATCTGAGCTAATAAGGGTGTTTGACTGTAAGCTCTAGTTTGTTGTAAGAAAATTATGGAAAATACAATTCTCTGGTTCAAATGTGAAACTCAAGTCCCTTTTTGGATTGAAAAATAAAACTGTATTCGTAAAATCTGAACTAATAATTCAATATTTTTTCATAAAAACAAACTTTTTTTTTAAAAAAACTTCGAAATTTTTCAACTTTATTTATTTTTTCTTTTTTGTACGTATCTTAAAATGTCAAAGTATGCTTAAGGTTCTAACAATTGTACTCTATGATTTCTCAGAGATACGATGCGGCTTTCCCACTGGTACTCTATGGCCGGTTATCGACACTACCTAGTTTATTGCATGCATTAAATCAGTATTTTTTACGCAGTGGAACGATAAACACATAAGTCATATCTTTAAAAAAAAAGTGAAGATGGAACATTTTAATAAAGTGTGTTCACATGACAATGTCATTGTAGCATTGAATGCCAACAAGGAGAAGTATTTAAACTATGAAACAAGTACAAGTGGTAGCACTATTGGAAATGTATGCATGCATTGTCATGACAGTAAGGAATTAAATTTCTTTGGAATACCGAAAAGATTCCATTTTACAAATGGTGGATATGCGAGATTGAGATCTCCGGAGATGATTGCACTCAAAGAGAATGCCAACATAAAGATAACCGTTGATGATAGAGGACAACTCCTTGCTACTGTTGCAGGTAACACATTACCTACTGATACATCCAATCGTCATCTTCTAGGTATTAGCATTCAACGGAAGATTAATAAAAGAAAGGCCTACTCTTCTACGAATATCGTAAACCATATCTTGGCTACATGCCGAAACTGCTACCTGTGTAAAAATAATGTAATAATAGACAGTGAAATTGTCAGAAAAATAAAAAGGGCATTGTCAGAAAATATCACTATGGAATATCAAGATTAATTGATGAAAAACAAAGTGCCAGCAAACGTTACTACCATTTATCAAACAGTCGATGAATCAAATAATAGCAAAGATAACACGTATATTGAACCTGTCGGTGACACACCAGTAAAAATTGTGTATGACTCAAAATGGAATAATGATTATTCTACCGATTACGAATTAAGAGAAGACAATAGCTACAATATCAAGAGAGAACATGGTGAACTATTTTATGGAACAGATTCAAAATGTCCAAAGTTGATCATTGATATTAATAATGTATCATAATATATTTTTGTATTAATATTCTACATGGCGTTATTTCATTAAAAGTATATTATGCATTACATTGTTACGTGTTCATTATTTTTAGAATGTCTATTAAAACATTGGAGAATTATGAAAATATTTGTAAGTAAGTAACAATCTCTTTTTTGATTTCACCTCTTGGATATACAGTACAGATGCTTCATTCAATAAATTACGAAAAATCGCAGGTAAGTAACAAACTCTTTATTGTTTTCACCTCTTGGATATACAATACGGAAATTTCATTCAATAAATTATGAAAATTTGTAAGCAAGTAACAAACTCTTTGAAGTCACCTCTTGGATACACAATACAGAAATTTCATAAAAGAAATTATGAAAAAAATTGTAAGTAAGTAGCAAATTCTTTCTTGAATTCACCTGCTGGATGAACAAAAAGACATTTCGTTCAAGAAATTATGACGTTTGTTACTTGCTTACAAATTTTCATAATTTATTGAATGAAATTTCCGTATTGTATATCCAAGAGGTGAAAACAATAAAGAGTTTGTTACTTACCTGCGATTTTTTAAAAAAAAAGTTTAAAAAAAAAGTTTGTTTTTATGAAAAAATATTGAATTATTAGTTCATATTTTACGAATACAGTTTTATTTTTCAATCCAAAAAGGGACTTAAGTTTCACATTTGAACCAGAGAATTGTATTTTCCATAATTTTCTTACAACAAACTAGAGCTTACAGTCAAAAACCCTTATTAGCTCAGATTTTACAGAAATAGTTTTATTTTTCGATCCAAAAATGGACTTAAGTTTCACCTATGAATCAGAGAATTGTATTTTCCATAATTTTCTTACAAAAACTATAGTTTACGGTCAAAAACCCTTATTAGCTTAGATTTTACGGAAATAGTTTATTTTTTCGATCCAAAAACGGACTTAAGTTTCACATTTGAATCAGAGAATTGTATTTTCCATAATTTTCTTGCAAAAAACTAGAGTTTACGGTCAAAAACCCTTATTAGCTCAGATTTTACAGAAATAGTTTATTTTTTCGATCCTAAAAAGGACTTAAGTTTCACATTTGAACCAGAGAATTGTATTTTCCATAATTTTCTTGTAAAAAACTAGAGTTTACGGTAAAAACCCTAATTAGCTCAGATTCCCCCCCAAAAAAATACTTTTCAGACATTTCTTGTTAAAACTATATTTTCAACTAATTCATCCGGGTTTTCGAAAGCAATTCATGCCAGAGTACAGCACTATAACTAGTCTAAGACATCCACTCTGTCATCACCCCAACCACCCAAAAAATACTTTTCAGACATTTCTTGTTAAAACTTCATTTTCAACTAATTCATTTGGGGTTTTCGAAAGCAATTCATAGCTCTTAATAGAACTTTTTAAGTGTGAACTCCTATTTTTCAGTCGAAATTATAGAAAATTTGATCAAAAACCCATTTCTTGGATCTTCAGTCAGAAAAGCGTGGTTTTGGATCGAAATGTGCCATTTTCATAAAAATAGCTCTTGATGAAACTTTTTAAGTGTGAAATCCATTTTATGCAGCAAAATTACAGAAAATACGATCAAGATACATTTGTCTGATTCAATTGTGTATTTTCAGTCAGAAAAGCATAGTTTTGGTTCCAAAATGAGTCATTTTCCACAAAAATAACTCTTAATGGATCTTCTTACGTGTGAACTCCAATTTTTTCCAGCTCAGTTTAGAAAATCTGTGCCAATTTCCACTTTTTCAAATTTAGGGTCACTTGCCTGAGACTCTGGGCAGGTGAGGTGGGCACCCCCATGTAACTGAATCCGCATGTAACTGAAACCCTGTGCAACTGAACCCTCGTGTAACTCAACTCCCGTGCAAGTCAAGCCCCATTTAACTAAACCCCCATGTAACTGAACCCCTGTATAACCGAAACCCCGTACAACTGAACCCCCGTGCTACTGAACCCTCGTACTACTAAGCCCTCGTGCAACTCGACCCCATTTAACTAAACCCCCGTGTAACTGTACCCCCTTTAACTGAACCCTCGTGCAACTCAACCCTCCATGCAACCCATCTCCCTCAAAACACTTTTCAGCCATTTCTTGTTAATTTTTTTTTATTTCTAAACTATTTTAAATTGACAATACTCTCCAAAACATCACTTGTGTATTATACAGTACACAATCACCCCATCTCCTCCAATTCGCAAATCCCATTACCCCCTTTTGCAAATGTTAATCAAACATTTCCGATTGTAAAAGCATTTCCATAAAAATAGCTCTTAATAGAACTGTTTAAGTATGAACTCCAATTTTTTCCAACGAGACTATGCAACTCAACCGCATTTAACTAATCCCCGTGTAACTGAATCCGCATGTAACTGAACCCCCGTGCAACTGAACCCTCGTGCAACTCAACTCCCGTGCAACTCAAGCCCCATTTAACTAAACCCCGTGCAACTGAACCCCCCATGTAACTGAACCCCTGTATAACCGAAACCCCGTACAACTGAACCCCCCCCCCTGCTACTGAACCATCGTGCTACTGAACCTTCGTGCAACTCGACCCCCATTTAACTAAACCCCGTGTAACTGTACCCCCTTAACTGAACCCTCGTGCAACTCAACCCTCGTGCAACTCAACTCCCTAAAAACACTTTTCAGTCATTTCTTGTTAATTTTTTTTTATTTCTAAACTATTTTAAATTGACAATACTCTCCAAAACATCACTTGTGTATTATACAGTACACAATCACTCCATCTCCTCCAATTCGCAAACCCCATTACCCCTTTTTGCAAATGTTAATCGTACATTTCCGATTGTAAAAGCATTTTCATAAAAATAGCTCTTAATAGAACTGTTTAAGCTGAACTCCAATTTTTTCCCAACGAGACTATGCAGCTCAACCGCATTTAACTAATCCCCGTGTAGCTGAATCCGCATGTAACTGAACCCCCCGTGCAACTGAACCCTCGTGCAACTCAACCCCCGTGCAACTCAAGTCCCATTTAACTAAACCCCCGTGCAACTGAACCCCCCATGTAACTGAACCCCTGTATAACCGAAACCCCGTACAACTGAACCTCCGTGCTACTGAACCCTCGTGCAACTCGACCCCATTTAACTAATCCCCGTGTAACTGAATCCGCATGTAACTGAACCATCGTGCAACTCAACCCTCGTGCAATCAACTCCCTCAAAACACTTTTCAGCCATTTCTTATTAATTTTTTTTTATTTCTAAACTATTTAAAATTGACAACACTGTGCAAACCATCACTTGTGTATTATACAGTACACAATCATCCCATCTCATCCAAAACACTTTTCAGTAATTTCTTGTTAAAAAATTATCCAATCACTAATTAGAATCATTCACACTCCTATTATTCAAAACATTAATTAATATCGTTCATAATGTCCAATTTGCGAATTCCTTATCCCTTTATGCAAAAATGTCAAATACTCACTCTCTTTGAAAAACTAAACCAGACTATACCCATCAAACCAGAGTATACCCACCAAACCAGATTATACCCACCAAACGTGTCTCAAGCATGGGTTTTTCTTGCGCAATTCCAATGTACCTTAGAAACCCGTCTGGTAAGGCATGTACCGTTCGTAGTAATAGGTGACTGACCCTGGTAAGCCAATGTACCGGTTAAACTGCACGCATATCCATGCCTCAGGCTTGTGTAAGTACATGTGTATTCAGTGCTAATTGATGCCTTACTACTCGGGTTTGATCCCTCACGAAGAAACAGAAAATCTAAGAAGCTCAAAATTCTCAATTAAAAAAAAAAAAAAAAAAAAAAAAAAAAAAAAAAAAAAAAAAAAAAAAAAAAAAAAAAAAAAAACTTGTCAAGAACAAGATCAAACTCTAAGCCGGGGAGCTACCGAAAATTCCCAGGAAACAATGAATGAGAAAGCCTCTTCACAGTTACATCCTTATCCACGTCACATCCATGAGAGCTTTAAATGAAGCAAGGATAGCCTTCGAATCTGGAAGTATCGGCTTAATCCTAGCCAAAGATTGCTCGACCTTGATTTTCGTTTCATCAAGCTTCTGATATACAGACTCATCAAGTAAAATCAAATAAAAAAAACGTTTTTTTTTCAAATAAAAAAAGTTTTTTTAACTGAAAGAAAGGAGCAACATTAAAACTTAAAATGAACAGAAATTATTCCGTATAGGAAAGAGGCTGTCCCCTCCTTAACGCCTCGCTCTTTACCCTAAGGTTTCTTATTTTTTTTGAAAAATAGAGTTGTGAGAAAGAGTCAAACTTTAGCGTAAAGAGCGAGAGGTTGAGGAGGGGACAGCCCCTTTCATACACGGAATAATTTCTGTTCGTTTCAAGTTTTAATGTTACTTCTTACTTTCAGTTAAAAAAAACTTGTTTTTAAAACTTGTGGTTAAATGGCTTTCTCGAAAGTTCTTTAATTTTATTTACGAACGTTTTTATTAGTAATAAATATACGTAGCTTACGAATTAACTTCCGTAGCGAACTTCTATATTCATATATTTTTAATACGTATTTTAGGGGGGTTCGCCCCCTAGTCAATACCTCGCTCTTTACGCTTAAGTTCGAATTTTGTTCCAATTCTTTAAAAATGACCCTTTAATTGCAAAGGCCGCTAATTAGCATAAATAGCTCTTATGAAAATACCAAGAAAACTTTAGCGTAAAGAGCGAGGTACTGTCTAGGGTGCGAGCCCAATCATATACGTAATAATTTATGTTCGTTTTAAGTTTTGATGTTGCTCCTTACTTTCAGTTGAAAAACTTGTTTCTTTTTAAATTTAATTTCTGATGTTTTTTTTTAAATAATGCTGGGAAATCCGGCTCCCCTTCATAGCAATGTCCCTTCCCCCATGAAAACTTCCTCCATGGAAAGATCCTCCCACGTAACCCCGACCCCCCCCCCCCCCACTACCAGCAAAAATTCCCCCTGAAAACGCCTGTATGCTTCCCAATAATCAATACTATATGTAAACCCCTGTATAAAGATAATTAGCAGTAAGTTCACCGCAGATGATTTCTGGCTCTTCATTCTCGGTGCGAACAAACAGCTCCTCCCACATACTCTTTCAATAGCGCATACAAACAGATCCTCTGATTTGATCTGCCATCAGCGGTCCAATTACCCTGGAACACGTATTTTGGCAGAAACTTTCTCAAAATGCCTTTGAAACCAACTCGAGACTTCGAAACCTACTTGTAATTCCAAAAAACATCTAATAATAACATTGCACCACTAATCACCGTTTTTGATATATGTATTGGAATAAATTAATTTAAATTAGTTTCTTTAAAACTTAGTGTTCCAATGTTGAAACCAAGTTTTGCGTTCAAGAGAATCTGACTTGTCTACTCGTGAAAAGATCTAATATCGCTTATGTTTTTACGTTCTCCGGAGCACTCGCGCCTCTGTCCGGGTTTTTATAATGGGTGAGATAGGGGACGATCATAGTGTCTAATATTTATATACTGTGATGTAAACATTGGGCAAAGTTCATAACTTGCAGCCCTTCCCCAGGGACTGTGGGGGATTCAGTCATCCTCAAAGACATAGTTATTGTATTTTTCGACCATGCTGAACAATATGGCTATCTCAAAATTTCGATCGGGTGAATTTGTGAAAAAATGGGCGTGGGAGGGGGCGTAGTTACCCTCCATTTTTGGTCACTTAAAATGGGCAATAGAACTTTTAATTTCCGTTCAAGTGAGCCCTCCCGCGATATTCTAGGACCACTGGGTCGATACGATCAACCATGGGAAAAAGAAAAAAAAAAACAAATAAACACACATCCGTGATCTTTCTTCTGGCAAAAAATACGATCCACATTTTTGCAGATAGGAGCCTGAAAACTCTACAGTAGGGTTCTATGATAAACTGAATCTGATCATGTGATTTTCATTAAGGTTCTAAGAATTGTAGGGGGTGTTTTCCCCTTTTTTCGAAAATCAGGCAAATTTTCTCAGGCGCGTAACTTTTGATGGGTAGGACTAAACTTGATGAAACTTATATATTTGAAATTAGCATAAAAATCTGATTCTTTTGATGTATCTATTGACATCAAAAAAAGGTTTTTTTATAGTTTCGGTTACTATTGAGCCGGGTTGCTCCTTACATACAGTTCGTTACCACGAACTGTTTGAAAGACCTATGACAACCAGGATCCACGAAACCTTTGAATTCAAAATCAATCAAAACCACTTTCTTCATAATAAGATGATCAGCGTCACTTAATCCTACATAACAAAAATATTCACAGAAAGTAAACCCTAAAATCAGCAGAAAGCATGGTTTACATAGTTGTTTGCACCTATGACAAAACGTTACAATGTCCAAGTATATACTGTAATGACAAAATACTGTACGAGAACCCTGCGTTTCCAAAACTGCAACCGCAGCCAGGACGAAATTTAAAAATCCTTTGCAACCCGCCTTATGATAAAAAAAGCATTTTCATTAAAAACATTATATTTCATAAGAATCCGGTTATTTTTTGGCTTGTATCATACACAGCTTGTTTCACAATATACATTCAAATATTACATATTCAGCTTTTTTATTCCTAACTATTTAGATATGAGTGAATTTGCAGTAATTACACTGATTTTAAAAATAGATGTCAAATCCTTAGCCAGAAATTGATCATATGAGGTTTTTTTCCGCTAATAAACTATAATGTTCCGCTAATAAACTTTTAAGCAAATATAATAAAATTTATCAAGAAATATTGAAAGATATTTTAATGTAACTTTTCTTGTTTATATCTGTTTCCATAAACCAATAAATTAGGGTACTTTTCAATCCTGGCATGTGTTCTGGTGATCTTTTGTTCTGGTGGGAGTTTTAACTAATTTCTACCTAGTAAGATTAGCAGCACAACGCAACGCGCAGGCGATAAAGCCAAATCAAAGAGTATGCATAAACACTTTCCCATCAGGGTTTCCAGCCCTAGTAATTACCGTTACTTCTAGTGATCTTTTGCTTATTTCTAGTGATTTTTTTAAATCACGAAAATGCAACAAAAATTCAGTTGAAAAGGCGAATTAGCGCTTGGTTCAGAATAAAATTAGTGTTGGTATTCAAGTTTTGAAGAAATAGTCAGCAATCAAGAACGCATATCTTGCCATAAAAAGTACAATATGATTTTGTTTTCATTCGTGTGACTTTTTCCTTCAAAGTCAACTATGTCTGCTTCCTTACTAATGTACCAAAGCTCTTTTAGTTGATCCTTAGGATAAGATTATTTAACCAGGTCAAGGAGATGAGACAGAGAACAAAATAGCATTATCCCTTTCATATCTAGCCGCTTTCACTTAAACTATCAGATCCAAACAATCAGTGGGTGTTGGAAGGAACAGATTGACAGTGGGCAGGGGCAAATCTCCAGCATTTTTATTGGGGGGGGGGGGACAAGAGGAGTTCATATCCGGATAGTATAGATGGGATATATAATAATTTTTTTTACAAATTATTGGGGGGGGGGAGCAACTGCCCCCCCCCCAAACGACACCCCTGAGATTGGGTAGGGTTTGCCTCCCCCCTGCAATATGTTTGGCGATTCGGTAAAATCATGACTTAAAGCACCGTATTCTTACTGGCTGACTATTCAAATTCAATAAATGAAAAGAATTAAAATAATACAATAAGATAAAACAATGAAGATGAAAACCTCTAGAATCTCAAACTTCTATAATCTTTTTATCAGACAGTAAATGTGGCAATTTTACTAACTAAATTTATAGATTAGTCAAAAAGATAAATTTTTATGTTTAAAATGATGGGGTTGGTGAAAATAGGCTATATCACTGACAAAGTATCAAAGAACAAGTGCAAAAGAACAAGCTTTTAAGTGCAAAAGAACAAGCTAGCTACAGAAAAAAATGTCAAGTTTGTAGACCAATCGATTATAAATAAGCGCGGTGAAATGATCTCAGAACCCAAGATTTATGCTATATCTGGTCCTCAAGCTGTATTAAGATTCATGTAATATGGTCCTCAGTTCTTTTTGGTACTAAACATTTAACTTGTTTGGTTCTGGGTCCAAATGTCAGAGGACAGAAAATGCGTGGGTATGAAGTGGACTGTGTCACTGCAATCAGATGATGAGTCGAATGCTGAGAAACCTTGGCAAATTGAACGAGCATTTTTAAGCGAGATATATGGAAATATCCCAACCGCAAATAATTGGAGGATTGGAGATCATTCTATGTTATTGAAACCTGCGGTGTCCCCAAAATTGTGAAGTAAATGGCAACAACTTCTCGTTTCTTCAGCCAAACAACAACTTCTCGGTTCTTCAGTCAAATAGGTGAAAGTTGTGAAAGTATCCTTTCCAAAGCTATTTCTTTTAAAGCTATTTCTGGGAAAAGGTCTTAGTATTTCCGAAATCAGACCTGATCATAAATCGTGGAAATCAAGGGTTATTTTAATCTCAGATACTATGGAAATTAACACAAAACATAGTTTTTTGGGACAAAATTAAAGGGTTTTTGTATCCATTACCATTAAAACGTCAAAAATTATTCTTCAGTGTCCAAAGCATCTTTACTAGGTCCCTAATGTGTACGCTTGTAAGGGTCAACAAACACAAAAAAAAGTCTTTGCCAGTTTATGACATATTAAAGAAATGGGCAGTATGTAAATTACTGGTTAAATAAAATTAGCCGTAAAATTGACCAAAAGATTAATAGACTTGGTACTTGTATGATACAGCCTTGACCTCAAATACTTCATCTAAGTAGAAAATGTTTCTCTGACCCTCAATCCTAATGAAATATCACAAATATGACAAAATATGATACTTTATTAACAAAATTATAACTTCAGGTTAGATTAGAATGAAGTCAATATTAGAACGAAGATCCCAATCTTCATTTTAACGTCCTTGGTTAGACTCAATTCTGTTTCAATACAGATCGCTCACTAAATGAATTTCATACATGGACAAAAAAGCCGGCTCTGCTTATATGAAGAATTTGATGTCGGGGCTATATCATACAAGTACCATAAACTTTACTATCCCCGCCTAAACATTTTGGCTGTTACCCTGCATAGAGATGGCATTCCACCAACATAGTGCCTACTGAGGTGATGTTTTCTGTACCTTCCTTTGTCCCAGTGGCGGATCCAGGAGGGGGGTAAGCACACCCCTTAGCGTAGTCTAAAGTAGTGTAATTTACTTAATTAACTCAAGTTTGCGTTAATTAAATTTGCTCCTAACGCAAGTTTATCGGATCAACCTATTTTGCCCCCCCCCCTAAAAGAAAATTTCGGACCAACCTATTTTGCACCCCCCTAAAGAAAATCCTGGATCCGCCTCTGCTTTGTCCCGCAGTCGGAGGACAATACTCCTTACCAACAACGACATCATCATCATCAACAAGCATATGTTCTTTTGGTCTCTATCTAGAACCTTCCTATATCCTATGGAAAACTGCCTTAAACTTTTCTTAAAGACGTAGATAATCGAAAAATACGCCTTTTCTGGTGCTTTCAAAAACAAAGCAGTCAAATTTTAAATTTAGTAATTTTCTCAAGATTTTATGATTTTATTTTTGACCAGGTGGACACCCTGTTTGCCACAATTCCTAGTGTCTAACCGATGTAAAAAAAAATAATAATAATAATAAGCAAAAAAGATTGGGTGATTTTATTTCTTTCACGATCCATAAAAATTTCTCCGCGATCCGGTGCCAGGTCGTGACTGGCACTTAGGGAAACGCCGTGCCTGCCTACACTACCTGCTCAATGGCAATTACCCCATTCGAGTTCAGTTTTATCCCTGATGGAGTGCCACGATCCTAATTTTTGATTTTTTGAAAAAATATTAACAAACAAGAATTTAAATAGCAGTAAAATCATGACCGAATTTGAATTACAAATTTTCAAAGAGCTTGTAATATAAAAACTATAACCCTATTAATAAATTGGAATAGCACTAGTTTTCAAACACGACTGGGTTTATTCACCCATAATGTTTGGCAGAGGCCTCTGTGTTCTGTAAATCGCTTGAACGAATTGAAACAACACGTTTTCATTTTTGTTAGTAAACATAATTAGCAGACAGCAGTATTTCCGTCATTAAGTTTTTTTCAACTTAAGTATGTGGAGATTTTTTGCCACCCTTGAGTGAAAATAACGATTTCAATTGATTTTACTTACAAAGAAAAACATTAATAATTAGCCAAAGAGCATTACAATAATCATCAACTTCAATTGAATTAAGTAGTTCTGACGTGAATTCGATTCATCCTTCCTGTTTATTACGGATTCACGTACGCTAAACTAACACGTTCCTTCATTCCTTTGTAATTTTTCTTTGTCTTCTAGCAGCAGATTTCGTATTGGAATGTTTTCATTTGCAATTCAATGTGATTTTTATTATTCCTTGTTCCATACCCTTTTCTTTAGCTGTTCAGAGTCATTTGTCATTTTGTGTAATTTTGAATGCGACATAGATACTAAAATTCATATGAACACTCCTGGTAGAAAAATGATTAATTTATGCTCTTGAAATATATATAAATATGACGTCAATCACATGAATTTTTTTCCAAAATTACGGCTCTAAACCAACTTTTCCAAAATCGTGAACTACCTAGATTGTTTTTTTTTTTCTCAGGGAAGAAAACCCCAGGGTATCAATTAAAAAAAAAACATATGGAACCGTTTTCAAAAAAAAATGTATGCATATATATATATAGTATACATACATACACAGAAACACAGTTGCTCGTTTAAATAGGGTAGATATATTACATAAAAAAAAGCACTTTGTAGAGTGACCGGCAAACATAATATGTAGAATTTACTTTATAACGTCAAGGATTTTAAAAAGCCAAAATGTCCAGTTTCATTCAAGTTTTGAAAATATTTTCCTTGGGAAGGAAGAAGGCAAGGCTGTGTCCAGAGGAGGTGGGTTACCGGGTTTGAACCCCTCCAAAAAAAAGATTGTCTGACTCACAAGAACGTAAAAAAAATGCATATAAACATTTAATATGATTTTTAAAGCTTTTTTTTGTAACCACTGCCTCCCACCCACCCCCTCCCAAAAATAGCCCCCCCCCCAAAAAAAAGAAGATCCTGAAAACCCCTTAGAAGGGGGTCATTCAAATCAGTATTAGGAACATGAATCTCCTGTGAATTCGATTGGTTCTCTTTTAATCTGATTGATCATTACGAATAAGGTTCACCTTATAAAAAATAAATAAAAATAAGTTATCTGAATATATTTTCAACTAGCTTTGAACCAAACCGTTCATGGTGGTGGACAACAATAAAGATCAACTCTTCTCTGTACTATGAAGTACTTAGAACAAAGGTAATATAAAACAATATAAACATTAGAAGCATTGGAGTTTTTAGGTTGATTCTAAATACATAACAATTATTAAGCTTAACTTTTAGAACCGAAATTTATTTTCATACGAAAATTTGCATTATATCGGAGAAAAGAGGAAATAATCCCTAAAAAGGGGTGCAACATTGCTGAAAATTAATCTACAGTGTTTAGTATGCCGGAATAACAGTCTCAAACCTCCATTTATAAAATACGAGACTTTGTATTTTACCCGAGAAGGATGGTCAGGTGCTAATTGTTTCAGTAATTTTTTCCTTTAGGGGTTATTGTATCAAACCAGCAGTCGTAAGATATTGGGAAAACAATTTTAGTTAGAGTAACAAACATGTAACTTCATTTGAAGTTACATGTTTAGATTAAAAGTAGGAATGGGAGCTGAGGGGACAGAAGCACCCCTCATATTCTTAAAAATGTTTGAATGTGAGATAAAACATTGAATATATCTTCTTACTTGCACAAAAGAGGAAGTAAGAAAGGAAGTAAGAAGTGATGTTAAAAACCATGGTGTCGAAAATGTAATAATTATAGTGAAAGTTTTATTTTTGGCAATTTCATTACCCCCTCCCCATCTCCCCTGGAACTTTTTCAAGCCCTTTGTCTTAGAAAATATAAAGGATTTATTCAAAGAGGAGATGTTATATTATAGCGTCCTTTTTAAATAGCAGACTGACCACATCTGAATAAACCGCCGTTTTTCTGCCATTTCATTCCAGATGAAAAACAACAATACCCGAAAATAGGGCAAATGTTTTCAGGCAGCGAACAAAAATTTAAAGGAAAAAGCAAGGATTGCAGCGGAGCCCCCGCTCTGCCATCTTCAGTCCAAGAAAAAACATATAAAACAAATAGAAAGAAAAACCTTATATATTAGCAGATAATAAACTAAGGTAAAAAACAACCTTTAAAAACTATGGGCTAAAGACCAAGGGCTAGCAGAGATACACCAAGATACAATGCCACTGTAACAATAAAAGGGGAACCGAGGTGAAACTGCAAAATGAATCTCATTTAGTCATTTAACTGTTAGAGTTTTTTTTTATTAGCTCTCACATCATCACCGCATCTTATATTGCGCTTCGAAGTTTTTTACGAATTAGAATTTTCATTTTTGTGATGCAATGTAGGAGAGGATCTAGGTTCAACAAGGTTTTTATGAATGGGACCAAAAAAATCCTCCAACATCCAAATTGAGCGCAATTTTCCTAGGAGATATTTGTCATATGTCATGGAGGTCTATATGTCAGGAGATATTATAACTAATTTATCAAATTAGTTCGATCAAATTAATTTATTAATTTGATTGATAACTTCAATAAATTAATTTATTAATAACTTCAATAAATTAATTTATTGAAGATTAAAAGAATAGAAAAGGTGTAAAAGAACTTGCATTTACCTCTGTTTCTTGCTATAAGCAACCCCGGTAAGGAAGAAAAGAAAAATTCCACCGTCAAGCCACACATCCCCAAACTAGGACAGACTACATAGAATTTTAAATAAACACAACTTAAACGTCACCTACAAAAAAAGAGTATTTCCCAGGAATTGAAAGGGTAGAACGGAAAGATCTGGAAAAACGGTGTCTATAGAGTTCTTCGTCAAATTGGAATGTTGATCATGGCAGAACACACCAGCACTTGGGGTCAAGGTCAGACGAACAAAATTCATCCGTTAATATAGCTATGAGCTATGAAGTTCTGTCAAAGACCCAGACATTATGAATCAACTTTACACCTCCAAAGATCTTACAAGCCCCGATCATTTTATTGTATTTAACAGTGAAATTGAAGTTAAATGACCGAGGACAACCGCAGTGTTTTAGAGATACTGTCAAAATAAAAAAAGGATATTATAGTACCAGTATTAAAGGATTTATTATAAGTAACTTGCACTTAACAGAGATATGGGAAAATTTTCTTGAGCCCTATTTGTAACCGCCTATCTAATCATCATTTATTTCGCCCTAAAATTTTAAAATCAGTTCTCAAAAATGGCAGCTCTCAAAAAACCTAGCTGCGCTGATAAATTCAAAAACGAAATCACTTTAAATTGAATGCATAAATGGGATTATCTTTGTAGTTCTTTCTTCAGATTCAATTTCTTATCTTGATAGATACCAGATAACATGGATAAAATAATCACGATACACAGACAGTTAAACAGTCACATTCATCATTTGAATGAAAGAAACAAAACTGAATATTCAGCATATTAGGCTCCCAAGTAGTATGGGAGTAAAAAGAAAAAAGAATACAGATCCCTCAGAGCCATCGTTGGCACATACGGCGTCAAAACGACATTTGAATTGTTTGGTCTTTTTTACAGGGACGAGCCTTAAACATGTCGCCTACACTTGCGGTGGCTGGAATCAACCCCTGGGCCCCGTTTTTACAAACAAAACATCAATCCATTAAGCTGCCACATGGTAATGATAGTAAAACGAAAATTAAAAAATCTTAGACCGGTTGATTCAAGAGATACATCTTTGCTGGTGGCGTGGAAAAAAAGGACATAGATGTCGCGAAAACCGATGTTTCTCTGTAGTGCATTATACATTTATTTGTCCGTGGTCTTTTGGCACTTTTTACTGTTTGAGCGTGAATGTAGTTTGTTTGGATTCTCTGTTTTTTTAAATCGGGTTATTAAGATTTCTTTTTTAATTCTGGCTTTTATTGCCAGGTGCTATTCAAGGTTTGTCTTTCCCCGTGTTTTATTTTTATTTATTTTTAGATTTTCCTTCGTGCTGAAGACGGTGAAGACGAATTCTCTGCCGAAATATTTCCTTTTTTTCCAAGTTTGATTCACTAGCTGGAAATATTTCCCTTACTTTCGCATCATAGACGGTTTCCTTGGTTTGTAAATAGCATTGTTTTGATAAACTTACGTTAATTAAGTAAATTACACAACTTTAGACTATGTTAGGGGGGGGGCTCACCCCTCCCCTGGATCCGCCACTGTTCCGTTATTTACTAGCCAGTGTGGACTTATTTTTCGTCCCATATAGGGCAGAAAGGTCACCATACCAAAACTAGGAGATAGTCATTGAGTTTGAAGTGTCAAAAAGCCTTATGTATTAATCTATATTTTCGAGGGCACATTCTCATTCGGTAGTACATTGTATGACTAGTCCATCTTAAAAGCAGGCTATAATCTACTTTTCATAAAAGCAATCCTAACGGACAAAAATTAAGTTTTTAAAAGAAGCATTTATTTCAGAAAAAGTTAAAGAGCGATAGATAACCTAAACAACCCAAATTTCCCTTGAGTATAGGGGTGCTACTTTCTTTGCTAAGTTTAACTTGCACTTCACAGAAAAATATTCGAATGCGACAAATACAGCCTAACCAGTTGGCAATAGCAAATGTTTTACTTACCTACTGTCTTTCAGACTATTACAACCGAAAATCAAACCATGCTCAGTATTACCGAAAACCGTTAAGACTACGCATTGTAGCAAATACACCCACTATTGCAGGGATTCATCCACGGGGCACTGTAATAAAAATAGCATGCGATTGAGTGTGTAGTTAATATTATAGTGCCAGGGAGACTATGGTGTAAAAAGAAGATAGCAAAGTGGGAGACACCCTTGCAAAAAGGCAACATCCTGTTTGTTTTCAGTTTTAGCATTGGTTATTCCCGCTGGAAATTTTTTTATTTCTACTTTAACAGTTATAATGGCCTATTATGGTTTATAAAACATTTAAAGCAAGCGAAAGCTGGGGCTTATTGAAAAATTACAGCATTGAATGTACAGCAGGGAAGGGCCCCCTGACTCAAGCAAAGAATCCATAGATCTTTTAAGAAACTAGATAAAGCCATGCCTAAAAAGTTTTAGTACAATTGACAAAAAGTCATAGAACTTAGAAATCCGTTCAGCTTGATTTGCAAACTACCTCCTATCTATAGAAAACGGTAGGTAGGAGCAATATCCAACCTTCACAGAGCCTAGGTGGAGATTTCTACCGTAAAATTTGCCCGAAGGACTCCTTAAAGAGATCTGGAAGATTTTGGCATAGAAACCTTCCCTTCACCTGTTTCAGACAAACCACCGGAAATAAGTCCCCAGATAAACACCCTCAAATTCTTAACTATGTAAGAAAACGAAAATTAAAAAGTTGGAACGTCCAAGTGAATGTCAAGCCAAGAGGAGGATGGCAACAAGCCCACAGACCGTCCCAGTTAGGGCCTTGAAAGTATAAAATACAACAAGAACCTTCTGTAAGTTATTTTAGAAAATTTGTTTAGATGTTTGTAATGGGTTGTGGCCAATGACAAGTAAATTCCTGCCTCTAGTTCTTAGATATAAAATAAATGAATGCCAGTAGTATTTAGGAAATTGCATAATCGTACTGCGTTACCAAAAAAAGTGTTTCAAATCTATCCAATGTGAAATCAAATATCCCAACTTATCAAGAAAGAAAAACAGAAAATATAATAATACTTCTATAATAAGTTAAAAGTACACACAAAAATATAAAAAAAAGAACAAACTAAAAATCGCCATAAGGAAAACTCGACTACACTATCTGTTTAATTGAAAAGTACACATCAAGAAAAAAAAAGTGAATCGCAAGACAGCACTGATGTAAAACCTTTTTACAAATAAGAGAATCTGGCTTCATTTTCGTTTTTTTTTTTTTTTTTTTTTTTTTTTTTTTTTTTTTTTTTTTTTTTTTTTATATATAGCAAATTGGTAAGTATACTAAAGCCAATTTTGGCAAAAAGGGAAGGGAGACTTTTTCTCAAAACAGCGAAAAAAAAAGGCAAATTATATGATGATGGAGATAACTGTAACCACATGACTACAGCATAAAAATTCAATGAGGCATAGAGGATATCCAAAAAATTCAAAGGTAGTCTCAGTGTGTTCGATGGCTAATAGAGACCAGATGCTAAAACAAGCAGGGTTTCAAGGTTTTGAGAAAAAAAACCCTATTTAAAATAAAAAACCAAAGTTCAATCCGCTCTTCCTGCAAAATCATTGGAAGAAGCATAAGGTATTCGTCTTGATCATCCACGATCAAAACAGCTCATTCGTGCGCAAAAAAAATGAACATATTTAAATACATTGAAATTTCGTGATAAATTAAAATATATTACGGAAACGGCAGGGATTTTTCGGGATGTTCCTTTGACCACGGGGCTTCAAATTCTAATGGGGGATAAGGTTGAATGGAAGAGGCCCAGAGGGGTGGGTTGGAGTTTGGTACTTGGTCTCTTTTGGAGCAAAAAATTCACGTAAAAAGTAGCCTATACCTACGACAATGGTCGACAAAGTGCGGCTACTAAGCAGCATGCAGCTCAGGAACAAATGTCCACAAGCTTTCACAGAAGTCGCACCAAGGGTATCATTCGGTTGTTGACTGCAGGGTGCACAGCAAAGGAGGATTCATGGGTTTGTACAAGCCTGCTTACTACTAGCGAGCAGGAGTATTTTCACTATCCTCAAATTTTCGGGGAGTCACCAAAATGTTTAGAATTAGCATAATTTGTGGGATGGTACGATCTCAAAATTATTTGTAAAAGCCAAAAGCCACAGCGACCGGAGGAAGGAGGGTGGAAGCTGGCTTTTTGATCGACAAAGAACCGGCAAAGCCAGTTCTTTATCTATCAACTGGCAAACCTTTCTGCCTATTTAGCTAGCAAGAAGCTGGCTTTGTCTGCTTTATGTCACCTCCCTCCAGAGATTACAAACTAACGATATCTTAAACAGATGATTGGAAGAAGGGGATGATATAATTATTGAGGTTGTTGGTGTTGAACTGTAAATAGTTGATAAAGGTTCTTAATCGTCACTGGGTTTTCATTAGAGCTTGTGCTTGTACGTGCAGTTGCCAAGTGATTGCTTAGCATTTGGTGCATTTGCTCTTCAATAGTATTCTTCACAAGGAGACGATGAACCACAGTCTCTCTAAAATAAAGAAGAAAAAAAAACAACGATTAACCAAAACCCTACAGAATGAAAAAAAATCGGTACAAGATATAAAATTACAGACAAAAAAGGAGGTTACTTAAAAAAAAAGAAAAAAAGAAAAAAAAACAAAAAAAAAGGGTACTTTGTCTAATCCAAATGCTAAAGATCATAATGTGCCAGATGTAAGCTTTATAGTAAAGGGGAAACAGAAAAAAAAATTCGGGGTAAAGTATTTAACAACATATATTGATGACCGGCTGTCTGACCAGAACTAGCTTTTTAAGACGTCCCCTCAGAATGGTAAAAAAAAGATGGATCCATCGATCAAGCATATCCTGTTTAGGGGTCTAGGATATTCGTCTTTGTTAGAAAAACAAAATAGAATAACATTACATAGTGTGAGAATTACCGCGGTTTATTTTGTTTGCCCTAATTCATAAGGCATCATGTAGGATCTTTAAAATAAAGAGTTATAGCCATCCATTTATACTCAATACAATTGATGGATCAGTCAAGATCCTTTGAAGCTTCTCGTTTTAACAAAAGCGAAGCTATTAACATTGAAAATTAACTGTGGCTGTATTTCATATACCTAAAAACCCTCCTTTGCACAAACAAGTGTTGGCTAATAACAGTATGCTAGTGTGGAACAAATTTTCACTTGTTCTGTGGAAAATCAATCAATCGCAACATGAAAAAGAAAAAGAAAGAGCATATAAAACAAAACTAAGCTATAAGAAAGAATAATGGTGCAATAAATGAACATATAAATAACAATTTATAGATTTAAATGGAGCTTTACAAATTCAACCACCTAACGTTGGAATGCACCAAAGGAATGACAGCCCCGTGCCAGAATTGTAAGTACATACCATACTTTTGAAGATGCAACCAGCGGGTGATAACGAACTGAACATCAAACGTAGTAGTGACTTATGATGTCAGAACATCGTAAGCATTACGACAAGCAGTCAGATAAATGGATAGGAGACATTAAAGCATTTCGCAGTTTCTCATGAATCCATGCAAAAATAAAAGAAGCACATTCAAGTACGTAAACTAATCTGAGATTCAAAAAGGGGTTTAACAGCAGCTGCACTTTACGTAAGATTCCCAGATTTCTGGTAATCTTAACTTTTATTGATTGCATTAACGCGGAATATGCAAGACAAACTCTCATCAAGAAGAATGAATACCTGGAAAAGTGTAGAAAATCTAAAAAACAAAACACTTAAGACTTGGAAACATTAAGAGCCAAAGAGTTCACATCAAGCAACGAAAGAACTCTCCCAAATAACACAAGAAGCTTTGTGTCCAGCGAAGCCTGGCCAAATGCTGCCATAGATAACTTACTGTCGTCGGCGAAAGCAACTAAACTATCATCAGAATTAAACCGGAATCTAGACTTTTAATTTATATAGATGATTTCCCAAATGGTTTTGACTGTTCACGACTGACACAGTGGTGTCTGTTGAAGCTAAAACCCCTTTATTGTTAATAGAAAATTTAGTGATTGAAATGAATTCAGTTCTCCAGAGGTTTTCTCGTAATTGTTTAGCCCCAAATTTGTCAAAGACGTAATTGTTGAAATTGGAATTGACGAGCTAGTTATTTCTGGAAGTAGAATCAGAAGGGTTAAAACATATAGATAGTTGGGAACTATTCTCGATGATCAATAGGGTATCTGATCGTAGTCATTCTGATCAACAGCGTATAAAAATGGCCCAAAATTTAGGTTACATCGAATAAAATATGCGTTTCCTTCCCCAATTATTATGATTCTTTATCATCCATTAATAGAGTCATACTTGAAATATTATCCAATTATTTACTTAAATACATTTCCTACTCATTGTAAGCCTCTCCAGGTAATACAAAATTAAGCTATAAGAATTCATGGAACTTTCCATCATCGCCCTAAAAGACCTCAAAGTCTTTCGGAAACAAAAACTCTCTTCTTATTTTTTAACATACTAGGCTTTAGTCACCCCCCCCCCCCAAAGAAAAAGAACCTTCATAGCAGTGATCTATGAATTCCTGTGAAATATATGTATAACTAACAAAAAAGCTTGGCCAGCTCTTTATCTGCAAAAAAAAAAAAAAAAACTGAACCTGATAAGTGAACGTAACTTCTATATGATTTGAATAGTGGCTGGATTTGGACTGAATAAGGAGTATTGTGGCTTAAACATTTTATTAGGATAGATAAAGCTCTCAAAATGGTCCACTACTAGGAAATAGAACGGCTAGAGAGGACAAGTAAGAGAAGAAAAAGAGAACGAAAGATTAAGAAATGACAAAATTAAACATATTTTAAATTGTAAATATTCAACGAGGGAGTGGGGCAATAGATTTCATTACCTAGTTTGACCAATTCGATGGACACGTCCGATTGCTTGCAATTCACTACCTGGATTCAGGATGGGTTCAAAGAGGAACACATGGTTTGCTTCAATCAAATTTAGCCCATTTGCACCAGAATGCACAGGAAGTAATAAGGCTTTAAGTTCTGGATCATGCTAGGAAAGAAAACAACAATGTATTTACATAAATATTAGAAATTAAAGAACTGTGAAAAACAAGACACAAAAGCCAAAAAGAGACCACTCCAGGGTAAAGATAAGTTTCCAAAAATAAGCTAAATATCTTTTAACACCAAAATGAAATCTGGATTTATCTTTGCCTTGAAAGATACAGGAAACAATGAACAAATTTTTTTGAAAAACTCATTTTCAAAATGAACTAAAAAGTAGAAAATAGTTTTTTACTCGATAATTCATGAATACAAGTGAAAGGAGCACAAAACGGATTGGGCTTTTCATAACGTAGATAACAAATTGATCTATGTTATAAATGTATAAATGAAAAAAAGTCGGTGAGTTGAGGAAAACGAGTTAAAAAGATTAAGTTGTGTAAAGCCCAATTCGTTTGACCCCCACCCTCTTCACTGATATTCATATATTGTACAGAAAAAAAAAATATATTTAATGTTTTCGAGTTTTTAGTCTTCTCTAAGACTAAAAATCTTTAGTTTTCTCTAAGATAAAAATTTGTCTTGGTTAAGATTCGAGCCTAAGTTACCGCGGCCACAAACAAGTGTTCTTACTGCTGCGCTATCAATTCTTGCATAATTGTGTTTGTCTTATAATTTTTGTTGTGCCCACTAATTCGTATATGGTATTTTGTTTATACGAGGGGAGCATACAAGATGAGAAATTTATAAGTTGTATTCTTGTACTGTCATTGGAAGTGCATATAGAATTCGGAAGCAATTGAACACTCGGAAGTGATCGAAAAATGGCTCAAAATTTTACAAATTTATGTGACAAAAGTATTAACAAATTGGTAAGTGGAGAAAAAAAGTTAATAAGGTACTTTCCCATTATATGGGCCTTTCTAAAAAGTCAAGTTTGGTTAATGCTAATGAAATAAAATAAAATAGGATGAATATATAATAGTTTATAAAAAAAATTTGCGCTATATATTTGCACATTAGGGGGGGAGGGTAAAGCATTGCATATATTAAATACGTAACCTAACCTAGGTACCTTCCCCCCCCCCCTAGACCCCAAAAAACAACAGTTTAAATATCATATACGCAATGAAAACCACGCTATGCATTCCATTACTCTATAGCGGTGTCCTGAATTAACCCGTCAAAAACGGTTTTTTCGTGACTGGTTTCCTTGTAAAGGCCCATATAATGGGAAAGTAACGTTAATAATAATAATAAAAAAAAGACATACAACTTTTATAGAATAACGTTTCGTTTTACTTTTAAAGGAACAACTATTAAAGGATATAAATTTACTTTTAACTTAAATAAATTTAAAGTTACTTTAAAAAAAATAAAGAAAATAGACAGGGAGTGTACGCGAGAGACAAAATGTGTCCATTAGAATGGGAATAATCTTAAGAAAAAGCAAAAGAATTACTCCAAATTCGTGCTTTCTTTGCAAAGAAGTATTAACATTTCAATCAAAGTGTGATGTTTTCTTAGATACTTTTGTTCTAATTTAATTTATAATATTTGCTTTACTTTATTTTTTCTTCTCTAAAATTTAGTTTTTCCTAATAATGGCTACACAAAACTAATTTTGGGTATTGAGTTATTTTAAGGTCTTTCTATTTGTCAGACAATATATCTTACCTGATCTTTTCTTATGGTTTTAGGACATCCCGTAAAACGTGTATAAATGTAATCAGTGCATTAATTTACGATAACGAAAGTTTATTTATTTAGTTAATTCTGCTAATATCTGCGTGAGCAACCAAGGTTATCTTCATCGGAAACTTAAAAAATTAAGCCGCAAACACCCCTATTTACCACTAAAAACACTGGATACCATATATCATTCTGCCCTGTTCTTTTATTTGCATAATACCTTCTACATTTTTTTTTACTGTATTATTATTGGGCTATTTTAATATTGGGCTATTACTATGTTATTATTGTTTTTAACCCCGAACAGTCTAGACAAAGAAAATGACTTCAGAGGCTCGTGGGCTGGAGCCATTCCAAGTTAATGACTAAATTAAGAACAAGTAACATCAATTTAAAGGTACCAAAGGGCGCTACCATGGAACTATCCTTCTTCATCTGTTCCTAGGCTTCAACTGCATAACTTACTTGCTTAGACTTAAGTCTTCCCACGCCAGCTGGCACATAAGACGACAACGGTGCCTCTCTACGATGACCTATACAGTGCTGCAGACCAAAGATCGTCCATTGACGATCTGAACAGCATAGCATCCCTCTCAAGTTGTAGGCCTACCGGTTCCTTTTTTTCGTCCAAACCTTCTAAAAGGAGGAGGGACCCAACACCACATATCGTGAGGGAGTCAACCTTTGCCCATGCACATCATGTGACCCCAGTAGCGCCATTGACTACTTGCAATTTTATCAGTAAAAAAAATTGTTTCGTTTTTCACGAATCAGAGTTTGTAATCTTGTTATTATAACATAAGAAGCATCTAACGCAGTTATTATAAAACCCTTGGATTTACTTTTCGAGCTGCTTAGTTAAAGCCCAAAATTCATATGCGTACTTCATTACTGAGATGACGTTCCAATTGAACATCCAGAGCTACAGTTTCCAAGAGTAAGGTATAGTATTCCACGCGTTTCTAAGTTTCTTTAAAAGCGCTTCCTGCGTATGTAATACGAGTGGTAATTTCACTTTTGAGGCTCCCAAAGTACTTAAATTCTTCAATCTCCTCAAGCACTCCAGTTCCGACTTGACATAGGAGGAGGGGGGGGGGGGGGGTAATTTTTTTTTCATTATTTCTCACGATTTGTTTCTTCCGTGTACTAATTGTCATTCTGGCTGTCTCTGTTTTATTTTGGAGTTCAGTGATTTTCTGCTGTAGTTTCTCTAGTAAATGAGACAATAGATTAATGTTGTCTGCAAATCCCCGTCACACAGGGCACGGCTCTGGTTCGGTCGGACTCCACTTGTGATGTTGTACATTCAAAGGATATAGTCTATAAGGATGGCAAACTGCACTGGGGACAGAATACATTCTTGGTGAACACCAAACTTTACAGTAAAAAAATTGGTAAAATCCCCACCAGCCTTTACGGCACATATTGTTCATCGAACACTGCAACAATGGTACACAAAATCTTGTTAGAGAAACCATAATACCGCCAAATTTTCCATAGGATTAACAGGTCCAAAGCCACGCTTCTCATCTCTTAGTATTGTGTCAACTTTGACTGAATAAGGTTCAGTAGAAACTAGGCAGAGGACTTTACTCCCTACAGATCATAGTGCAATTCCAATTACATTCCCATCAATTGTCACCCCGCAATTTATAACAGTCGACAGTTCTAAATTTCTTGAATAGCTTGACAATTACCCCTGGTTCTTCCAATCAGGAGGAATGCTCTCTATTTCCCATATATGGGTGAGCCTCTCATGAAGGGGTTCCACCAGTACTCAGGCTCCATATTTCAAGAGTTCACGGTAGAAATAAATCAGACTGGAACTGAATAAGAAACAATTTAATTTTTTTTTAATTTCACACATTTTCAAAAATGATAAAAAGGCTTGGTTTTTTGTTACGATCTTTACCAGAACTAAATCATTGGCTGTTCCAGCCACCGCCAGAAAAAAAAAAAATTTGCCAGCACTGCTTCTGGCGTTTTTCCTTTGTCTATACTGTATTTCGATAATTTTTTCACGTGGCTTTCGAAAAAAAAAAAACAATTAAATTGACTAAAATTCAAACTTTTCAATTTAGAATATGTGCTTCTTACCTTAAATCTATGAAGGTTTTCTTGGAATTTGCTTGAAGTAAGAAAACAATGGCTTATCCCATTCATTTCCAGGGCATTACTGATTATTGTAAGATTTGCATCCCACTAAAATAAAAACACATTAATAAAGAAGACACAACGCAAAGCTACGTTAAAAAATATAGCAAAAATAAAACAAGTACGTACAATAATAAGGTGACTGACTGTACTAAAAAACTGTAATATAAAAGTGTGTTATTTTATATTTTCTTTGTGCTTATAAGGAATACAGTAAAAATGTATCGTTATTTCTGCAGAACTTTTTACGCAATATTGAGCTTTCTTAATTTGAATGTCGATATTTCATCCTTTTGTATATTTTTGGTCCTAGGTTTTGTTTGCTTCATCTAAACGAAACACCTGGCCTGATTTTTGGATGACCCATTGTATATTAACAATTATCACTGGAATAGATACAGAATTTACAAAAGCATAACTTAATTTTTCAGACCTCAGGGTCTTACCACAAAAATAACTATTTAATTCACAAGCTTCATACCTCTCCTTTGTCTCCTTTGTATAATATCTATGATTACCGTTTTTGTTCAATGAAGTCAAGTTCACGTCAAGCTCATATACAAGAGACAGCAGTCTAAGGTTATATCTAATATTTCTGCTCCCTAAAAAATTGCTCAAATCAACTACATTAGTTTAACAATCCTACTAAATCCTCAAATTTCTTTTTTAAGCAATGTTGTTCAACAACAGCTGGAACTAATAATCTTCAAGTATACCAAAATGTACACACACCCTAGAGTTTCTATTTGAATTTTCGTTACTTTGAAGTTTAACAAGGATGAACTTTAATTTGCTATATAATTTATTCTAGAAAATATCGAGCTAGAAATATCATATTCAGGTAAATGTTTATTATAGTTTCATGTAGATATTCATTATAATTTATTTCTTTTCTAATCACTACGATTTATATTTCATGGGATGTAGTGACACCTCTGTGGTCTATTATTATTAAGAAACCACGTTTTAATGCTTTTTTTTAATCCTTTAGAGAATTGTTTTTTATTCTTCTCCTTTTACGTTTTCCGTAAGAGGTTTTTGTAATCTCAAGCCCTTTTTTCAATTTTCCAATAACTCTTTCGAGGCCCTTTTAACTTTGTGATTACTTTTTTTTGTCTTTCGTGTTTTTATCATGGCCTATTCTTTTATTCCACTTTCTTACTCCGGAGTTTCTCAAATTATCAATAATTTACTTTTATTCAATATTGTTCCGCTTTTAACCCCTATATTTTAGACCCAGCTCATGTTTTTATAAAAGCTATTAGAGTAAAAAATTCGCTTAAACTTTGGATCTCCTTATACAAAATGAGAAGACTCACTGTTGAGAATATTAGTGACTTGGAATCTGGTTCTTCTTTTTTCAAAATGAGCATCTCTCGAACCAGAGCATCCACTTTTGTAGAATGTGAACCTTTCACTTCTATTTGCAAGCTTTTATCCCCTTCATCTGCTCCAGTATACACATAGGATACGTCCTCAAATAAACAAACTTGACGACAATAGGGACAAGTAATAGATAGTCCCGAAGCAGGCAACCTCTCCTTTAATGCCCGTATGCATTCCATACAGTAACTATGACCGCAAATTAATACTGACCACTGAAAAAAAGGTGAGAATTCTATTTAAGGAATAGGAGGTTAAAACGGACAGTCAACTATAAATAAAAAGAACAAAATAGCTTACTTGATGATAATATATCGCTCAGAAATACGTCTTAGCACAGCAACTGGTACAAACCAGAAAAAAAAAATATAAAACAATACTAAATAAGCAAAAAAATGTACTCATGGCTGCTCTTAATTGCAAAAAAAAAAAAAAAATCAAAAACAAAAAATGAAGGCATGGAATCGATTTGATTTTAAAAGTATGAACAAAAAAACATTTGCTAGTAAAGATCTGTTTGTGCAGGTTCATCAACATTAATGTGAATTTCTTATACTACACACAGAGATAACTATTTACAAACATATATTGACTTCAAAAGAACAGAATTATTTATATAATTTAGGTTTCTTCAGTCATTTCCCCTTCAACTACAGCCTCCAGACCTTGGATAGTACAATTCTTATTTATATAACTGTATCTAATGTCACAACTAATTTTCAATTTGCAGTTCTTCCTTAATATATAAAAAAAAATATTCTACTGAAAGTAAGGAGGAACATTGAAACTTAAAACGAACATAAATTATTACGTATATGAGGGGGCTGCCCCCTCCTCAACACCCCTCTCTTCACGCAAATGTTTGTAAGTACTTTTAAAAAAGAAATTGATTCTAATTACACGGCCCTTGTGTTTCAGGAATCGTTCTTAAGAATTGGGACAAAAGATCGAACCTTTGCGTAAATAGTGGGGATTTGAAGAGGGGGCAGCCACCCTTCATATACAAAATAATTTCTATTCGTTTTAATTTTCAATGTTACACCTTACTTTCAGTAGAAAACTTTTTTTTTTAAAAGTAAATTTGTCATCGTTTTTCAAATAATCCCTCCTCCCTCCGTGGAAAATCCCCCGTTATAATTTCTCCATAGGAAGTTCCTCCCACGTAAAATTCTTCTCCCAGAAAATTACCCCAGGACAATTCAATCCTCGCTGCGAATTACCCCCCCCCCCCAGAAGATTTCTTGCTCACGATTCCACCTAAAAATGCACCTTAGCATATTTTCATTTGAAGAAACACTTGTTTTTTTATTCAACTTATGATCGTTTTTCAGTTAATGACGGAATCTCCCTCTGTGTAAAATTTTCCCCAAATATCACCCCCCCCCCAACGGGAAGTTTCTCCCACAGAAAATTTTCCCATGGAGAATTTTTCTTGGTGATAATTCCCCCATGGACAATATCTCCCGTGGGATATCCCCCACCATGTAGAAACACCCCATTGCCCCCCCCCCCCAAATTCCCCCAGAGCATCTCCACATGTAAAACGGAGTTGCCAACAAGAAAGTAAAACAAATTAAACGAATTTCGTGTATGAATTCTGGCAGATTCCCCCAGTGTAAAATTTCCGCTCGAAAGCTCATCGCCGGAAACTTACATCCCAATGAGAAATTCTCTCCATAGAAAATTCATCCCCAGAAAATCCTCCCCCCCCCCCTGAAAAATATTGGTATACTTCCCAATAATAAATACTATATGTAAACAATGGGCAAATTTAATAACTTGCGGTCCCTCCTCCGGAGACTATGGGGGGTCAGGTCATCCCCAAGGACATAAGTTATTGGACTTTTTAAATATACTGAGTAAGATGGCTATCTCAAAATTTTGATCAGGCGACTTTGGGGAAAAGTGGGGGAAGAAGGAGTTCTAGTTGTCCTCCAGCTTTTTTGATCATTTAAAAAGGACACTTGAACTTTTAATTTCCGTTCAAATGAGCCTCTCCCAATCTTCTGGGACTATACCGATTACCCCTGGGAAGAAAAACGAAAAAAATAATAATAAAAAATAAAAAATAAACATCCGCGATCTTTCTTGTGGAATTTTTTTTTTTTTTTTTTTTACAAAATTCCACATTTTTAAAGATAGGAGCTTGAAAGCTCTGCAGTTGGGTTCCCTGATACGCTGAATCTGACAGTGCAATTTTCAGTAAGATTCCTTCACTTTTGGGGGATGTTTCCCCCTTTTTCGAAAATCAGGCAAATTTTCTCAGGCTCGTAACTTTTGATGGGTAACATTAAACTTGATGAATTTTTTATATTTAGAATCAGCATAAAAAGTCAATTCTTTTGATGTATCTACTGTTGTCAAAATTCTGTTTTTTAGAGTTTCGATTACTATTGGGCACAGTTGCTCCTTACTTACAGTTAATCACCACAAACTGTATGAAAGAAACACTTCACTTTCAAGGGTGCTTCGTTTTCTTTTTCGGAGAGAGAGAGAGAGGAGGGGGCGGCAGATCAAACTTGCCATTTCATAATTTATAGTAATCATAATTTATGACTTAAACGGTTTCACAAAACCCTTTTCAGCATGTGCCCCCCCCCCCCCCCAAAAAAAAGAAGATTATAAAACAAGATTTTATTTTAAAATGAACTAAAAAATAAAATCAAATTTTGTTTCAAAATCGGGTCGATCGCAACATATTTTATAGCTTTTTAAATATGACTTTTCATGTCAAAGCCAGCCGAAGCTTTCATTTATAGTCGTACAGACTTTCAATTTTTACGCGGAATAAGAAAAAAACAAATGTTTTCTTACTTTTTGGACCATAATGAGAGAGAGGAGGGGGTGTGATAATTCCTCTAAAGGTTATGGGAGCACAAAGGCCATTGAAAAACGTTCCCTCCTCCCCCCCCCCCCCAAAAAAAAAGAAAAACGTAAAGCGCTTCTGTCAAGAAAGAACAGCAAGAAAACTAGGAAAAAATTATATTCCTTTTTTTTAACCACAAATAAAAATTAAGAAAACTATTAAAAGAATCTTAAAAAAAAGAACTTAGAATGCGCTAAAAAGTAAAACAAAATTTTGTTTGAAAGAGCGGGTCAGTCGCGACATATTTTATTAGTGCGGGCGAAAAGCACCAAAATACTTCCGTGTTTGAAGAAAGCACCAAAATTGGCTTAGATATACTTTCGAGCAGGCTCTTTAATATGACTCGATTACAGAAGCGAAATTTTTCCTCGGAACGCCGCTAGGTGGCTTGAAATCCAAGGTGGCGGACGAAAATACGAGCTTGTCAAAATGAGAAGACATGGCCGTTCAAATAGGCTAGTATGGGGTAATCGATGGCACAGGTTCAGAACATGAGCTTAAAAATAACCTAAGTTGCACCATAGTGCCGCTGGGTGCCTCAAATCCAAGATGACGTTCGAAAATATGAGTTTGTCAAAATGAAAAGATATGACCGCTCAAATAGGCCAGTATGGGGTAATCGATGGCAGAAGTTTCGAATATGAACGCAAAACTAGCCTGAGTTGTGCCGTGGGTGTTCCTAGGGGCTTCAGATTCCAGACAGCGGGCGAAAAACATAAGTTTTGTTAAAACAAGAAGTAATGACTTCAAATGGACGGTTTAGGAGCAATCGATACTTCAGGTTCTGAAAACGCACGTATATGCACATAAATAGCTGTGCCTTAGTTGTACCGTTGACCCGCTTGATGTCTAAAATTAGTTGACCCTTTGATCCACTTGGGGTCTAAAATCGAAGATGGCGGAAGAAAATGTCAGTTTTCCGAATCGCACGAGGTTCATGATCCTGATATAACAGGCTAAAGAGGAGTAATTAATGCAGCAGTTTTAAATAGTTCTGTCATTCCGAAATACGCCTAATAGTAGTACAGGCAGTGCAGTACAAATTGCCTAAGTATGAGACCAAGACGCGTCCAATTTATGGCCTTTGTTTACATTTGCTAAACCAAAATCAGCTAAATACTTGTTAACTTTTCATCTCTTTATTTATTGTAAATGAATCAACAGACGCAAAACGGACGGATTAAAGCATTTAATAATTACAATTTTATCTGGGACACAAAGAGATCAATCGAATCTTCTGTTAAAAAAAATAATCAAATGTTTAACAATTAAAGCAGTTTGATTTGCACCAGCATAGTGGGCTACAGTTAAGGTCAAATTTCCTGTGGCGGCACCTTCTTTCACACCCTTTTTTGCAACCACAACGCACTGTCTGGCGACAAACTTTTGACACTGGCGGAAGGGAACCTAACCAATTGGGAAGCCACTTTCCATCGGTACCTCTGACCCAGCCAAATCAGAATAACTGGGAAAGGTGGGTGTTGATTCCAGGCTGTGACTCCACACATGACCTGACTGTAGTGCAGCTCTAAGGATATGTTGTAAAAGTGAAGCACTAGCTGGAGGAAGCCTCTGCATGTTCTTGGTCTTTCGTCGTAGAAAGGTTTCTTTCCTAAATTCATTCACGTCGTCGCAATCTTGTTTTACGTCGTATGTCTTCATGACAAAGCGTTCAAGGTCGTGTACTTGCAGTTCTGTCACTTGGGAAAGCTGGTGTGTTAGTTGAAGGAAAGTCTCCGTCAGTCCTGGCATATTTTGCCAAGTCGCAAAGAACTGCCTCTTTGAGTGGTGGATAAAAGAAGAAACGGTATCACATCCTGTAAACGCGTGGAAGAACGAAAGTGCCTGTGATTTCGTCGGCCTGAGGGATCGAACTATTTCGTGAATTGGAACGTATTTTAGGTTGGTACCGACACAAAACGCAATAAATAGTTCGGATACTCCAATGCGATCAAAGCATGAGATCGCAATCACAATCACGTCTGTGTCCATCGTTCGTATGAGAATCGACACATGTCTTTGTAAGACTGCGTCACAAGCGTGAAGCAAAAGGAGGGTGTCAGTCTCTTCGTGTGGACATAACTGGATGAGGTTCTGCTCTTCGAATGCCTGGTTAGGTATGCACGTGTTTCCAGTAGTCCAGAATACTCGTTTTGACGTTGGAGACCTTTTCACGACAGCATGGGACAGCAGGTTAAACAAGTTTGTTTTGTTGGCATCTACTTGCAGGAATTCTTTCCACTTCAATGGGATTTGTGTGTTCGGAACAACTTTCAGTCGTGGACCCTTGCCTCTCTGACTTCTGACAGACGACTTTAGACTATCTAATTTGTAAACACCGAATACGAGGTCAAATCTCTCGACATATCTGAGCTGATACTCTATCATGAGAAAAAAACACGTTTTCTGCATTCTCTCCGAAGGTCTTCGAATTCCTTGGGTTCAACATTTGCACCACGGCACCTCCGTCTATCAGTTTCGCTGTAAAATTTGGAACGTTAACCTCAGCAGCTAGGGTTAAGCTGATTAAGACATCTGCAAGTTCAGCCTTGTTGCCAACACGAATCTGGCCATCAGACGTCAAAGCCGGTCGATATTGACTGTTTTCGCGCTTGAAGAAGGTGTCCATGTCGCCTCCTCGAGGAACACAGCCCACGTAAAGTGCTCCAAACCGTGATGCATCATTTCTAGCAGCGCTGAGCTGAGTTTTCGCTGAGGTTGGTCTTTTCTTCTCACCAAATAGTTTTAGTTTAGTTAGGTTAGTTTTATGTTCATATTCGGAACTTCTGCCGTCGATTACCCCAGACTATCCTATTTGTTTTTTCATTTCAACAAACTCGTATTTTCGTCCGCCATTTTAAATTTGAGGCACCTAGCGGCACTACGGTACCACTTAGGTTATTTTTGCGTTCATATTCAGAACCTATGCCATCGATTAGCCATACTAGCCTATTTGAACGGCCATGTCTTCTCATTTTGACAAACTCGTATTTTCGTCCGCCATTTTGGATGTGCGGCACCTAGCAGCACTACGGTACAACTTAGGTTAGTTTTTTTTGCGTTCATATTCGGAACCTATGTCATCGATTAACCCATACTAGCCTGTTCGAACGGCCATGTCTTCTCATTTTGACAAACTCGTATTTTCGTCCACCGTCTTGGATTTCAAGCCACCTAGCGGCGTTTCAAGGAAAAATTTCGCTTGCGTAATCCAGCCATATTAAAGAGCATGCTCGAAAGTACATCTCAGTAAATTTTGGTGCTTTCCTGAAACACAGAAGTATTCTGGTGTTTTTCGACGCTTTTCGCCCGCACTATATAACTTTCCAGGGATGAATTTATATGTCAAAGCCGACCAGAGATTTCATTTTTAGTCACATGAAATTTTAATTTTTCCGGTCGCAAGAAAAAAACATTACTTTTTGGATAACAATTAAGAATACAATTACCCAACACAAAAAATTTGAAAAGAAGAAAAGATGAAAGCATGGAATATGAACACTTGAAACAGAAATGAAAATTTTGGGAAATACAAACATTTTCATTTGCCATTGAAATTCGAATTTGATTTCCACAAAATTGAATGTTTAAGGGGGGAAACATTTGTAATACAAGGCATTTAGCGCTCATGATGTAGTTTCATAGGGGATTAGGACGAATTCGAGAAAACAGAGTAAAAGTCTATTCATATTTTGATGTAAGAGTAGAAAGAGGGCACCGATTTGAAGATATGATTCTAAAAAATTCATGATATTTTTATAGCTCGGGCCCAAAGTCATGTATTTGCCTTAATCCAGAGAAAGCAATTAAATACAAATAAAGATATCGCAGAGTAGAAAGTACCAGTTATATATCTCGCATCCTTTTTATATACACTCATATATTAAAGGAAATTCCCATACTAAGGTATGTGTATTTTTTTCGTAATTCTAAAATTTAATAGATTAGGCACTCAGACAAACAAATGTAAATTGGCAAATCTTAAAACAAAATGGAAAAAGTGATGCAAGACAAGAGACTGTTTTAGGCAACATAAAACGAACATAAAATATTATCGCATTGAACCCAAAGATGAATATGTGACAACAACCTGCAGAGCCAGTATGACGCTACGATCAAAATCAAAGTCCAAAAGTAAATAGACTAGATGAAAAATACATCTATATAGTCTAAGATTTGAACTCGAACTTTAACTTGGAGCAGAACCAGGTGTTGTTCATCCAATCTGGCATCTGAAATTCAGAGGTTTCGTCTGAATTAGTTTAGCCGTTTCTTCAGAATCACGGCGATTGAGTTTGCAGATAACAGCATTGACCTCCATTTTGATTCAAAGGATTGGCGAAACAAGGATTTGAACTCAACTCATATTTGTATAATTGCTAATACTTGTACGTCAATATTTGTCACGGAATAATTTTTAACAACAAGCATCACACTGCCCTTGTTTATAAAAACCTGGCAAAAGACCAGGTTCTTTCCAATTCCAATCCCCTCACGATGTCTAGATCTATTGGCTATATTTTCCTATTCATAAATTCTTCAAGGGAAAAACACTGTAGATTTTGAATCCAAAAAATTAATTAAAAAGAATAATAAATTTAGAGCTAATCTGCCAAACTAAATTGTTTTAAGTTTATTAGCAGTGTTTGTGTTCAAGCACCTCGTACTCCTTCCTCCTTGAATCTGCACGTATTACCACTTTAAAAGAAAGGAGAGCAAATTTGTCTGCGTTTTGCTAAATCATATCTAATCTTCGTACTGAGGACATCTTTCCCGATTTACACGACCCCATTAGACCCTGACTCCCCCGCTCAGCTTCCTTTGCAATTTCAACGTATTCACCGATCCATATCGTTACTGAGAGGTTCCAGAAAAGTTTTGTCCCCTGTATTCTGGAGCGCCTAGATAATTCCTGAAGCATGTCATGCACCAAAATTAACTCCCCCGTCCCTTAATTTAGTTGTTGGTGTATGCTCGTAACCATCATGCGTCATTTTTTTCTCTTTATCTTTGGTAACTTTTATTTTGCTCTTTTGTGATATTTATTTATGCTATATTTCATTTTGACCTTTAATTTTCAATATTTTGACCTCTAATTGTAATCCTTTCTTTAATTATAAATATTTCCTTTTGACAGTTAATTGGGTTTGATTTTAAGTGTTTTTTTTTTACTTTTAGGTATTTGACTTTGAATACGAATTCGGCAATGTTTTTCTTCTTGCCTGTGATTTTATTTTATCCCCCACCCTTTTTTCTTCTATTTTTCTGTTTTTATTTTTGCCATTATTCGCAACAAAGTTCATTTTAGTTCCTGGGCTTGGAATTATTATTTTTTTTTTTTTTGTATTAAATTTTTAATGACCATTTTTATGCTTGATTTGTGTTTCTTTTCTTGCTGTATTATTTGTTTCTTCGTTTTGCTTTTTCTGTTTCTTTTCGAGATATGAAGCGAATTCGGCTCTATTAGAGCTTGTGATAGCCTTTGGAAAATAAATATTATCTTATGTTACCTCGACTAAGATGAACTGATAAAGTATTAACAAAACAGAGTTTAAAGGCAGAAGTTACAGAAATTAATACAAGAAAGGTGATTGCAATAATTCAAAGAATGATGCCTCTATTCACTTTTGAAAATTAACTGTCGAAAGATTACCTAGGATAGTTTTCAATCTCTTTTAGACTGCAAATTCTTAGGCTTCACCTATAAGCGGCTTTTGATTTTCTAAATAGATCATTTACCTTGTTTCCTAATGGTACTTGACAAACAGGACAAAGTTCACAGTTTAAAGCCCCACGTTTTCCATATCCTGCCTGCTGGAGACTCTCTAGATAATACAGTTTTCCCAATTTTTTCTTCAAGTTGTTTTTGGCAACGGCTAAATCCGCTTCTAACTTGCTTTTCTGCAGTTCCACCTAAATAAAAGCAAAAACTTCATTAAATTTATATTGACTTACTAGGAAATTGTCAAATTTGGTTCGAATATATGAGTTTCGAGAGTTTCGAAAAACAGACTCGACGATTTTACATGGAACTAACCAAGATCATGTGGCTCATTCCGAAAGTAATGTAGAAAGAAAGTAGTTTTCCCTTTCTTGGGTTATTGTGAAGCTAGGCAAATACAACTTTTGGAATAAACCTTTGGCCTAGTTTAGATCCCAGGAATGTGGTTGAAAGTTTCTACATCCATCCCTTATTTCCCTTCAGATATCGGACAAAATTATAAAATCTCCTGGAGTAGCTTATTTTAATTTAAAGTTTAACATAAAGACCAGTTAAACCCGTGATTCCCAACGTAGGGCACATGCTCCACCATTGGGGCATGGGAATATTTTGGTGCGCAATGGGCAGGATGTGTACCCTTCGACTGACAATACTCTATGGGCTTTTAAGCTTCCTTCAGGCGAATACGGGCACAATTTTTAGTTAAAAAAATCTATATATCACAAGGGGGCATCAACAAGGCCGTATCCAGGGGGGGGGGGGGGGTAGCGAGGTTTGAACCCCCCCCCCCCCAAAAAAAATGTTTGTCAGACTCGTAAAAATTTTGTATGCGATTTTTGAGTTTTTTTTGCGTAAAACCACCTCCGAAAACAAATCCTGGGTACGGCCTGATGCCGCATTAGGGTTTAAAAATACCTAGGGGGGGGGGGGGGGCATGGCCCAAAATCTGTCGAGAAACCACTGAGTTAAACTAATTCACCTTTGGCATATAGTTGTTTCTAGTTGCCGTTATGTTACAAAAATCTTACTAATTCAGTCAAAGTGGGTGTCTACAGTGGACAAGGTACATGTTAAATTATTTGAAAATTCATACCGGTGAGATTCATACAAATGAGTTATAATAATGGAGTGTAAATTTCCTATAAGTTTATAGAAATACTGCAATCGTATCCACTAGTAACTAATAGTAAGAGACAGCTACAAACAACAAAGATATCTGCCTCAGCCCTAATTAGGACTGTACATCCATTCCTGAAAGTTTTATTCGCCTAGCGTAACAGCCTTCCAAGTTTGAAAAGAGCCCCTTTACCCCAAAAATACAATTATGGCACACGAAATAATAATCGTATTGCACTCAGATTTTCACAGTCATCTCATTTATAGAATTACCAAATTTAGTTATGGAAGTTTTTCCACAAGAATAATCTTGGTAGCATTGTATTTACTCTTTTCATATTACTCAAACTTAAAGCGAGCCAACCTCAGTTGCCAATCGTGAAAGAAAAAGGAAAATTTTTTTCTGGAGCTTAAGTCTTTTACCTGCAACACCTTCACTTTTCAAACAATAAAAAAAACAACAAAAACACACTGTCAAATTTAGAAATACTTAGCTAAGTATATTCAAATACAAGAATAATCGTTATTATTTTTCGATCTTTTTATTTTCATATAAGGTATATTAAACACCTTTAAGAGACTAAATATTTTATACTGAAGCTCTTCCAATTACTTTGCGGACCAGAGGCAATAATCCATGCACCTTCAAAAGCAAGAAGATCAACTGGCCTTCAATTAATACTCTTGAATCCTTTCCCCATTAAAATAAAACATATTTGATGAATTAAGTCAAGAACTTCTCACAAAGTCACTTTGAACAGAGAAACTCTAGTTCGCTTGTTTCAAGAAAATGACCTTTCTACTTATACAGAAAACCTATACCTCACTTAGATAATTTCAAACCAAATATGATGCATCTTAAGTGGTTTATGGTAAACGTCTTCATTAAAATGATCATTATCAACAGATAAGCTTTCTTAATATGCACTTCTCAAACATACGAAACCTGTTAATGATTCAATTAGTCTTACTCCTTAATTAAAAAGCAATACCTTAGGAAAAATTCGCAATGATTAGAATCATTTCTCATTAGATAAAAGCAGTGGGTTCCTGCTAATACTGAATACACAAAGACAGGTTTACTGACATACTTTTTTTTGGCGGAGCTTGGAAGTATTGCTACAAATTTTTAAGTGAAGCTAAATCCGATGAAGTTGAAAAGAAAAGTGAAATAAATCACCTCATAAGGCTGTATAATGTGGATTGTTTCCATTATTTTTGCCCTACTTTCTTCTCGACTACCTTTCATCGCTCTCATAGATGCAGCTGTTCTGTTTGGTGGAGGAGGGAGGCTTTCACCTGGGATGCGCAAACGAAGGCGCATTGTTGCCATCTCCAGTTCATCCAGAGCCGCAACCTGGTCACTCAAGAAACGCCAGAGCTTTCGAAGATACTGAAAAGATTAATTCGGGTAATTAGCAATATTACAAATTATTCTTACACAGTAGATATCAGTGTATTCGTAATGTCTTAAACAAAAGGATGTCCGTCTTAAACCTAATAAAATTTAATTGGTTTTTTTATTATCCTGTTTTTTTTTTTATTATCGTGTTTTTTTTCCACTAGTGATAGTATCGAACAAGCGTTCATAGAATGTCAGAAAGGACCCATTCGAAGAAAATTTAAAGTTATTATGCTGTGTCTCAGTAATTAAAGATGTGAGCCTAAAGAAAAGCGCCAATTTCTGCCCTTTTTTCTTAAAAATAACAATTCTGACCCAAATTAAACCCAACGTAATAAAAAATAAATCGAGAGGACCAAACTGATTAGAATTGTAGAAAAAATATTTATGCTTCCCTCTTTATACCCTTCCAAGAAATTCAATTTTCTTCAAATCTTTCTTTTTACAACGTCTTTCCACCCTATTTGGGGACCACCTGCTGTTCGTTTGGCCCTAGCTGGTTTTCCGAAAAGAACAATCTTTGGTAATCTGTAATCCTTCATCCGCAAATATGTCCTAGCTATCTCAACCATTCCTTCATTATAGCCAACGATAGCGGGATAGAACAGACTTTTCGTACAGCTTACAACTTTAAATACGGTCAATCAGACGGGCACCCAAAAGAACTCGTAGACATTTCCCCTGGAAAACATCTAACAAATCCTTCTCCGTCTTCAGAAGCACCCACATTTCAGAACCATACTTGACCACTGTCATCACTGCAGCTTCCAATATTCTACTCTTGGTTCCCACACTTATCTTCCTATTTCTACAGACTTTTTTCAACTGTGAAAAAAAAAAAAAAAAAAAAACACCCAAGGTCTTGCCTATTCTAGTCCACTACGTCTCTACGTTTGACATCTATTTCCCTTTACCCTAAACCCACGAATAAACAGCATCCTAGCAATCGATAATAAGTTTAAAAAGAAAATCAGACGCCTACCCCGATAATAAAGTAAACAAGCCTGAAAATTCACAATCCCACACAGTCAAAACGTTCGTGCCATTCTTCACTCACCTTCGGTACTTGGACAAAAACCTTTTAGTGAATCACCTTTCTCTTCCTCCATTAACTGCAAATCATTTGGAAGATCATTATAAGATAAAGATCTTAGGCCCGATATAATGGATAGTACTGGTAAAAATATTGGCTTTGATATATGCACCATTCCAAATCCGAAAGACCCACTACATGACTAGAAAAATATGGTAAACTAATTTCAAAACTTTCACTGTCATAAAATTTGATCCAGCCGCAATATTTTCCATATTCTTTACAATATAACTAATTTCATCAACACTTCTTAACTCAAAAGAAATTGATGTATCACTTGGTTCAGGGAGACAAGTTTAAAAGTTCTACCATCCTAGAGTGCATTAATTTTTCATTTCATTTCTTCTCCAATTTTTAAAAATGCACACACATTTATTAGCAAGGTCTTTTATTGATTAAATTTCACCAATAGTTTCTTGTAGTACTTTCTCTTGATTAGGTTTTGTTACAGACTGAATTATCCGCCAACTTTTCTAGGATTACATCGGGCTTCATTGAATTTTAAATAATATTCCGTTTTTTCTTTTATCAATACTACTACTACTACTAACAACACCCCGCAGCACAGCACCGGTCAACACAGCTACGCACGCTCTTCTTCCATCCCAATCTATTCAATGTCTCCCTCTTTACGCCCTCCCACGAAGTTCCCATTTCCTTTAAATCTTTCTTTATGACATCCTCCCACCCTAACCGCGGACGACCTGCTTTCCGTTTAGCCCTAGACGGTTTTTTGTATCAATATTTATCAATACTGTGTTCAAATTACTATTAAGTTTCCTAGAGGACTCTGAATTTTCCATGCTTCAGTTCTCAAATTATATTCATATAGAAACTGTGTTTGTTCCAAATATTTTAGTTGACCTTTCTTTATCCGTAATTTAGTTGGTCTTGTATATCGCGTTACTTTTTCGCATTCTATTGCTTTACAAATAGCCCATTTTTCATTTCACAAACCAAAGTTCCCATTAGCAAATGCATTTTTGTCTTCCAAAAATGTAAAATCTTTGATTCCAAGCCTCGTCTAAAATTTCTGTATCCCTTTATTACGAATAACTACTATTGTTTCCTTTGTTCTGCACTGGCTTTGCCTATCCTCACTTGTTATTCAAATCGTAGTCAATATCATCTTACCAAAATGGTCCAAACTTTATATTGGATACCACTCGTGAGGCATCAAAACTAAAATTACCATTTGTCAAAATAAAATTGTATTATCAATAACTGAAGCAATTGAATCTGAAAATCTTGTACGAATAGCCACCACCACTTTATGGCCAAAAATCAACATATGATATAAAAGTTGTCTTGCCCTAGTATTCCCACGTGCCAATGGTTGATCTAGGTTAAAATCACCCACACAAAACTACAACACAAACGCAACTGCGACACAATGCTAAAATCAACACTATACTATCTCGCTGATTAAGCTTATGAAGCAGATCCTCTGGTGTAAAAAAAAAAAAAAAAAATTCCAGCCTACCAGATGGTGACCTATAAACCGCTACTATAAGAGGGCTGCCACAAATCCCAGGACTCAAAAATAGGGACTCGAGACTTTTTTTGCAGAAAAAGAGACCTTTAGGGACCTTCCTGACACCAAAAAAGGCCCAATAGGGACCTGGTCCAGCTGTTGTTAACCATATCAATGAAACAATCAACATTATATTCGATACTTCAACCGATCTCTCATAAATCTGAAACAAGAACGGTCGACAATGTTGCGGTCATCATCTTCTCGAAAGACATGAATAATATCAAGATGATCCGACCCCATGAATTTCAATATGGATCTTCTCAGGCTTCTTTTTTTTTTCTTGCTTTTCAACTATGAAGGTACAAAGATTCAAAAAATACACAAGTAACTACTTTGATTAATCGTCAAAAATCGTCACAAGACCGCAACATTTCAAAATCATTTGTTTGTTTGCTGTTATTTTCTGGCTTTGGCTGTGCTTCCTTTATACCTTCAAAAGTGCAGTTATCAACGATTGCATTTATTTTTGCACGTAACCACAAAGAAACATAATAGAGTCCTGATTGGACATGATATAACGTTCCTGCCTTTCTGATGTGATTTATCTATGAGGAATTCACTTCAAAATGAGGAATTTCGATAATCAGTGCCCTGGCCTTGGGGTTTGAAGGCACAATGCTAACTCTAAAACACCTGGACACTGTAAAGTAAAATAAGATGCAGTATGGCTGTATTTTTAAATTTTGAGGGACGGCAAGGGTTCTACAGCCACAAGTACCTGAGTACTTTAAACAGCTGCTGATTCTTTTTTCTGTTGGGTGTGCAACAAAAGTGACCTATCCAACATGGTTTGGGCGAGCTGAATTCCGATCAGGTATTTCTTCTCAATGCCATTTTAAGCCGATTTCTGGCTTCTTCATACATCTTGTTAGTAGCTTGCTTCTTGTACTAAGCGGCGGTAATTGTCTAGAATCCAGTAGACACGCGATAAGGGAAGTTTCGTTAATGCTAATGAAATAAAACCAAATAGGATGAAAATATAAGAGTTCAGAAACAAATTTGAGCTACATATTTGTACATTAGGGGGGGGGGGGGTAAGCATAGCATATATTCAATACGTAACCTAACCTAACCCAACCTAGGTAACTTTTAATCCCCCTAAACCCCAAAAAACTAAAGTTTAAATATAGTTCCTGGAGTGAGAAACCTTTGTTTAAACCCTTTGTTATATATGAATTTTCGGATAATGCCTATCTGATCTTCGCAATACAATTCTCGCGTGTTTACTGGATTCTAGACAAGTCCCCAAGCGGCTTATTTTTTTCTCGTAATGGCCTTTCAATTGCCTCTATTCTTTGCTGGAAAAAAGTACACCACGTATTTTTCTCTTTTTCTGTTTTTTTCTGCAAGCTTCCATCGTTCTTCTTTACTCTTTTTTTCCTGCTCTCTCTGGTTCTCAAGACAACTTTGTAGCTTGAAATGACATTCTTATGTCACAATTGTCGTATTGACTAATGATGGGGAGAGTACTTAACTGCTTAACTGCTGAGGAAAGTAGCCAGCCTATGTCCCGCCTACTTTGACGCCATTTGCACAAAAAGTTTGAGTACGAGACTTCAACTCAAAACCTCAAGCTTCGTAGTCTAAGCCCAGAGCAATATGTCATGAGGTATAACGTAAGTACAGCAATCTAATACTACCTAAGGGTATGGGGTAAAAAATGGAGACATTGCGATGTTGTCATTTTTATGGATTTAGAAAAGGGGCTACAAACCTCTAATGAAGGGTTTTCGAACTTGGTGATTCCAGTAGTTTACTTTTGGATCTGAGGCCCCTTTTGAAAGGTTTCAGTCGCTTTTATTTTTTTAATTTCAAAAGAACAAATTTGAAACTACAAATTAATGTTGAGTTGAAAGCGAATAGCAGATATCACTCCTGGATTTCTTTTAGTTGAGTATTTTTTAGCATCAAACTTTTTTGACGATTTTTTTTTTTTTATTTTCGGTTACTGTGGTCCGAGGATTATTCTTTAATACGTCGCAGCTACCACTGCAACAATAACATAAGGATTAGGTACGCAAGGTTTGAAGTTATTATAGCTATTTTGGTGAAGTTATTAGTCCATTAAGAGAGAGCGGAGAAAAAATGTCAAATCTCCGGGAACATCTAGCGAAAAAAAAAATACATAGAAAAAGGCGCAGCAGCTTAAGTGACTCGACAGGCAAAGGACATCAAATTACTTCGTTGATCATTATCAAGACACTGTAGCCTTGAAATTATTTTGCAGTATTAGGAATACTAATGGTCATTAATACACTAAAAGTACATCTTAGCTAAGTACTGACAGAGCTTAACTTTGCAAAAAGACTTTTGGGACTTGAGAGCTGTTTTAGGGACTTTTAGGGGCCTTCTCCAGTTTTGGGGACCTTGTGGCAGCCCTGCTATAGGTATTTTGAAGCTCAAAGATAAAATTCACCGACCATATACTCATAAGTCATTTCACGGTGTATATAAGGATTATTTTTGTCTTTACATTAATTATTATCTGACCATTAGTAAAAAACTAACCATATAGACAAATTACACATCCTAAGGAGTGCCAGCCTGGGTACCGAAGACCCGATTTTAGTGAGAACCCAAGCCTTAAATTTCGGCAAGGAGCACTGTTTAAGGTAAGTACACACTTTAGGATGTAGAATAAATCATAGTGCTATGTTATTTCGTTTGATTCTTAAAATATTAAGCTTCGGGAACAAAAATCTGATATGAGTCATAGAGCAAATAAATCTAAACATACGAGAAACTCTTTCCTGCACAAATCCAATGCTTTGGCAAAATTATGCGACGCTTCGACGAGAAATTCAGGGGCTCGTTTCTTCTTCAAAAATCCGGCTAATGCTAAAAAAGAGCAGCAAGTTTACAATTCATAGTCACGCACATCCGAAGAAGTAAGATAAACGACACACAGAAACATACTGATACAATTCTTTAGACTGGCAAAGATATGACGCATAAGAGAAACAAAACGTTATATTATCATTCTATATGATAATTATCAAGAGGTTATAATCAAATATACTACCAAGCTGACAAATCTTTAGATTTAAAACTATCAATAGATCACTCTTAATTGAACATAATTTAAGTTACCTTATAATATTATTAGAAACGTACTCAGTTATACTAATTAGACATATACTTAGTTAAATCTTTTCAAAGCATAACAGAATTTGTCACATTACAGCACACTTAATATAACCCAATTTAAGTCATCTTCTAATATCCCTAGAAACGTACTTAGTTATACTTGATGCGCAATAGATCTTTTCATAGTATAGCAGAATTTGTCACATTACAGCACACTTAATTGAAGCCAATTTAAGTCATCTTCTAATATCACTAGATACGTACTTAGTTATACTTGATGCCCAATAAATCTTTTGATAGTATAGCAGAAGTTGCCACATGCAGCTATCCAATCAAAAAGTTCATCTGTTTTTAACGTCATGATTATCAGCAATTGGTTTATTCTAGTGTAACCCTATTTTGAAAAACAAACTATTGTTTCATATCTAAAAGATATTTTCCAAGTCAAGTCATTTTCTATCAACCCGGTTCCCAGGTCCAGTAAGGTAGCAGACATTTCAGGCATTCATTACAGAATTTAGAAGCAATTCAACAAAATTCATACGAAATGTTTATGGTTTTCACATTACATTTCCCTCTAGTAGGTGATCCACAGCTAATTTCTCGTGATATAAATAGAAAGCTGAAAGTTTCAAATTTTATGCTAAAGCTTCACACAAAAGGGAATAACAACTTGCAAAACAAGCTGCAAGATGGAGTCTCCTGAAGAGGTGGAAAAATGTCCTAGCCTTATAAAATTAAATACATTCTAGACGCGACTGACCCGCGCTCCAACTATAAACTATATTCGACCCTTTTCCTAGCCCCATTTTATGCTGTGCCGAATTTTTTTTTCAATTCTGTCTTTTACCTTGGGGTCCCCATGGTCCAAGAACTTAAGAATACATGTTCCGAAGCGGTTGGAAAAAATTGGCCTATTTGGAGCCCTACCTTTGGAAGGTCCCTGCCTACAAACTAAAATTATTTTGCATGTTATTTAGAGTTCCCTTGGCCCAAGAGGTTACAGTTTTAAGTCTCGATCCGCTCGAAAAATAGTTTACTGGCCTTTGTCAGGCCCTGTTTTCGGAAGAACTATTGTTTTTTGTTATTGTTTTTTTTTTTCATCTGTTTTTCTTCTGCATTTGGGCCTTCTTGGTCCAAGGACGCAATAATGTAAGTTTTGACGCTATCAGATGAAAAAGTATATTTGACTTTTTTCGGGTCCAGAATTTTTTTTTTTTTTTTTCTTAGCACATTAGGTTCTTCTTGGCCCAAAGACTTACTGGTGTAAGTTTCAAACTCATCACGGACAAACAGTTTTAATTCTATTTCGGGCTCCCTAAAACTCTCGTATCTCAAGGCTTCTTAACATCTAATGATTGCATAATGGCAGAGCTTAGCTCATTTTATCACTCAGTCAGAGATAAACTTGTTTGTACACCTCGTCACCTGAATTTCTAAGTTTGAACTTCGCTTATTTGCCCTGAGTCGCATTTGAGCTCTTCTCTGCACTGAGTCAATCCACAGCTTGGAACATAAGTAATTTTCGTCAGAGGCAGAACCAATTCGTTCATTAATTAGCTCGTTTTTGACCGAACCATAGCCTATCTCGTTTTAGAACAAGTCAGCATCTAGCCAGCAGCTTAGACTTGGCTCGTTTTTGCACAAAATTTAGAAACGTCAATATTTCATATTTAAGCTGGGTGTAACATGCCTTCTTTTCTACTAAAACGTAAGCGGTTGTAGGGGGAGGGTGTCGGAAGAAATTACAGGCTCAACCCCCCTAATTAGGCATTACAGATTTGAATAGGTTATCCTGAATCATGGGGCTGCGTGAGCCTAATCCTTCTGGAGGCAAATTTGTTCGCGCTTTTTGACCATACTTAGCAAGATGCATATCGCATTGTTTTCATTAGATATCACTTGGGAATATGGACGTAATAGGGAACAAAAAGCTAAAGAGAAAGGACTTGTTGTCTTTCAGTCGCGTTTTATTCTTAGTCTTCAATTTCCAATCCACCCATGACCAGTCGTTCGCTCTATGCAATATGTCGAAAAAAGTAATATATGATAGACCCATCGCTCATTACTAAGTCAACACTGCTCCATGGACTCTGACAATACAAAATACAGTTACAAAAATAAAAATACAACATTTTACTCATTTTTTAGAGTTGATTGAAGATAAAAAAACTGATTCGAAGAAACCAAAGAGTTGACAATTTTAAACAAAGTGAAAGGAAGAGGGCTTATTATGAATTTTTTATATATCTCAAATAAAAATAATTTTTCTCTATTTGCAAATTGATCATGGGCTCCTTCTGGGCACTGGTTCCTATAATACGGTATGTGAGCCCCCCCTCTCCTCACCTTTTGTTGGGGTCATAGCTGCAACAGTACGATGAGAGATTAGAAAACCAAAAGTTTCAAAACTTCTTGTTATTTATTAGTTATTGAAATGGAAAAAAAACTCTGGTGCATAAAATACCTTTAACCATAACAAGGGTCTCCGAGTCGTGCCAGGTTCCTTTTCTAAGACCCTCGATAACACCTTCAACCACTTCTTCTTCGGCATCCTCTTCAGTTTCTTGATCCTTTTGAGCATCCATTCGAAAAATCAGTGACTCCAAATCTAAAAGCTTTTCGTGTGCAACACAAAGATCACATCTGGAAATAAAAGGAACATGAAAAAAAAAATCTTAGAACCATATGGTGTCTATCTTCTGAAAAACCATAAAAATACAAGTGGCATAAAATTTTCGTTTCCAGCGAAAAACTCTATTAGCGATTGAAAGTATTGGCGCCCCTATTGAATTTCAAAAGAGACCGTGTAGTAGGAAAATGTCTTTTTCTTCCATTTCGTGGCATAGAACAACAATTTTGGCCAAAATTTCATTGACTAAAAATCCTTATACAGGCAATCGATTCAGACGTGAACGTGGCTCCCCGCGTTAGATGAAGTTCGACAAGCGATCAGTAGCCTGAAAAGTAATAAAGCCTCCGGTTTCAATGCTATCCCGGCTGAAATTTACAAGTATGGAGGCACAGCACTTGTCAGGAGGCTCCATAATCTAACCTGTCGTATATGGGAAGAAGAGATGGTTCCACAGGATTGGGGAGACTCTATCATCCTTCCGGTCTTCAAAAAAGGGCTAAAGAAAAAAACGCAGCAATTATCGTGAGATCTCCCTCATCTTAATTGCTGCTAAAATATTCACAAAAGTGCTACATAATCGCTTGTGTCCAGTGCAACGTGAAGACAAGGCCCAATCAAGCGGGATTCCGCAATGGGAACAATCGACCAGCTATTCGTTTTAAGACAAATCCTTGACCACAGGGCAAAACACCAGAAACCAACAGTGTCTCTATTCATATATTTTATAACAGCTTTTGAGTCTGTTCTAAGGGATGGAATCTAGAAGGCAATGACGGAGGATGGAGTACCAGACAAGACAGTCGGACTTATTCAAGAATACTACCAGCATGCGCGAGCCCAAATACAGATCGGTGGGGAGCTCTCCTCGATGTTCCAAATAGATTTTGTGGCCTGAAAAGGATGTATATTGTCTCCCGTCTTATTTAATTTCGTAATCGACTGCAATAAGACCAGAGCAACGGCCACCTTCTCAGGCATTGAAGTAAATGGCAATTTTGTGATCACCAATCTGGACTACACCGACAATATTAGGATATTAGCTGAATCTCGTTTAGGATCCCAATCTGTGCTATCAAAAGTAGCTGAAGAATCCTCTTTGGTAGGCCTGAAGATAGGCTCCTCGAAGACAAAAGTCATGGTGTCTAGTATTTCATCTCAAGACCCACCAATCTTACTAGAAGTGTCACCCATAGACGAGATACCTGAATTCAAGTACCTAGGCTCTCTGGTAGATCCAATATGAGGATGCACATCAAAAATTCGGTCGAGAATTGCTTCAGCAACTGGAGTTTTCACCCAGCTAAACCACTCTCTATGGAACCAGAAAAAAAGTCCTTTTGACAAAAAGAATAAGGATATACCAGGCCCTCATTCAGTCTGTCCTACTATATGGCTGTGAGACACTGGCTCTGAAAGAGTCAGACATACAAGCCCTTAACCCATTCGACCATTCATGTCTAAGGAGAATCATTGGCATCAAGCTCTGTGATCGAGTCAGCAATGATGAACTCCGCAAAATTTGCCATCAACCTTATGGTTTGGCCACTATAGTCAAATAACGAAGACTCCGATGGTTCGGCCATGCACTTCACGGCCCAAAGTACACCATCGTCAATAAAGCCCTCAGATGTACGCCTCTTCCGGGATGGAAAAAAGCGATATGGAGGACAGAAGAAAACGTGGTTCACCTGCATCAAGGCAGACCTAGGCCCACTCGATGGCTTCAAGAAGTGTGGACGAAGATAAATAAGTCCTGGCTCGAATTGATTGAGGCATTCACGAACGACCGAGACTCTTGGTTTACCATAATGACGAAGCTGCTGGATGCCAGGGAGAGCTGAGATGCATGAGTCCTACTAAAAGTACAAGTAATTACAATCCAATCAAAATAATAGTAAAAAATATCTATACAGCCTCTCAATTCTCTTATAAAAAGAGCTGATATAAGAGTTTCCTTTGAAAACGTAAAAATGACGACCCTAAAATTTATTTTTTATTTTCCGAATCCTCTCCCTTTCAAAATATTTCAAGGAATGCACTTTTTCAGGCATGTTTATCATTATAGAAATATTATTATACGCTTATTAAGCTTGAATGTAAACAAAGGGGAGTCCTCAATCAAACGCCTCGCAGCAACAAACTGTAGTTAAAGAACAACTGTTGTCAGTAGTCAGATATTTGGGTGGAAAGCAGGTATGTTTCAACAGAAATATTGAGTGAGTCTTCAAAGTGTGGTAGGCCCTCCCCCTTATACTTATGCCAGTCCTAGATTTGGTATTAAAAATAAAAAGAAGTTAAACATTTAAAAATAAACTTTTTCGAATGAAAGCCATGAACAGCATCAAAACTCTAAACGACGAGAATATATCTTTAAAACGAGGGGGCTATCGATCAACTCAGCCTTTAGATTAATTTTTTTTCGATGCTTCAAGGACGAATACTCTAACACAAGAAGAATTTCACAGTTTTTATTTTTTACAATGCCCCGGTAATGAAATGGGTTATTTGCTCGCTTTTGCTTTAAACAACAAGCTTTCAAAAGGAGATCGACACATAAAACAGTTGTAATTATGAACTGGCTATAATTTTGTACTCTTAAATGCTTTCATTGAAGAACTCGTCAAACCATAGTGTCAAGAGCAGGAGGTTGAGGGGATGGTAGCCCTTCTCTTGGTACAGGATAGTTTACCTTTGTTTTAAGTTTTAATGTCGCTCTGTACCTTCGCTTGATTTTTTTTTATTAATCAATGGCAGAAGACCCGTAGTTTTACGAAGCTATTCAATGCCAATTTCACGCATAAATTAGTTACTATTTTGCTATTAACTCAACAGTTTCTCCTTACTTGATCAACCAATTCAATTAATTACTTTCTTAGTAATATATTTTTTTTTTAAGAAAGGATAACACAAATACAGATGTTGTTTTCTGATGAGACAATAAATTAGTAGTGCAGGCCATAGACAGCAATATATTTTTTTTTGGGGGGGGGGCAGCATATGGGTTTACAATTTCAAATACATTTTGAAGAACACTCCTCGTCCCTTTTCTACCATTCTATATAAAGATACACAGTGCCAAGAAAAGAGGCATAAGGAATCAACACCACTAACTTGTTCTTCCTGCCTTTCTTAAGTGTTGGTCTCAAATGGCACGAGGAAGTTCCACTAGCCAATTCTTTCATGGGTAGGATTTGTAATCTTCGAACATCTTTTAAGCATAACTTCCTTTGCTCCAGCAATTCTTCTATTCTTGAATGTAACAGCAACTGAAGACCCGAGACATCTTTGAACCTAAGGGTATAATAACAAGACTTAAAAGTCTTTGCTTCAATCAATTATCCAAGACTTCAGTAAATTAAAGTGAGCACGAGGGAGCATAGCTGAAAATCAATATCCTAAGACGGGTGCATAAAAACCTGACTGGTGCAAGGGCCAATATATGCATCAGAACATAACATTCAAAAAGGCTAACTATTAAGACTCTTCTATTTTATTATATAAGCTTTTTTGTAGTAGCATAGTATTAAATAAATTTATTAATAACCTTAAATACGAATACTCATAGAAAAGGAGACTATGACAATAATACACTGGATGCTAGTAAACTTTTTAATTTTCGGTAGGCACCTCCCCCGATTCAAAATCCTAAATAAGTCCTACTTTGTATACATCACTAAATGAAACGTGAACAATAAACCTATAGCAAAACTATGTGCAGGTATGTGAGGCTACTAGCGGCCAGTTCGTATGTTGCTACATAATTGTTCTTTTCCAAATAAAAAATATCCTGCTTTTAATTATCGTTTCAAGTTTTCAGATTTCTGACTGAGTATGAATTCAATCATTGAGCTTTGAGTATAATACAATTGTGACACCAAGTTTTATTCGGTGATTCCCTAAATTAATGAAGGTCTTAAATCATAGTGAATGTTTACTTACAAAGCCTGGCTCTCAGAATTTTTAATCTCTGTATTATTCATGTTGCCTCTTTGGCGATTAAGTCTGCCAACCACTAGTACATCCCAAGAAGAATATTTTTTCCTCCAAAAAATTGATAACATATTTGTTAAAGAAGAACTCAAAATAATTAAACATGAACTCACAGACTAAGTCTTCTTGAAAGTCTGTATGATCAACTTCGTGTAGTTCAGTAAACAGTATTACTTTTGGAGATACAACTTGTATATTATTAATAAAAAAAATTTGTTTTAGTCTAAGATACACGTGAGAAATCAGTAATAAGTACTTTACACGGGTACCAAAACCTTCTCCCTAGTTTTTAAGATCAATAAGATGCTTGCTTATAAGTCATTCTCCGTGACAGATACTAAAACAAATGTTTTGTAGCCTAAAAAACATCAGAAATCAAATATAGGTACAATCATTAGTAGACGTTGCATACCCATCATCGGCAGATGTAACCAAGGTCCAACAGTCGGTTATGAACACGAACAAAAATAACTGACACCCACACTGAGACTATAAGACTTGAGAGTGCCAATTAGATCAAACAGAAAACATTTAAATGTAAAATGTTCTAACATACTACGTCATGTATGATACTTTGAAACAATGTAAAAACAAAGAATACTGCCTCGAAGTTACGAAATATACATAATGAACAATTTTGAGCTTAGTGCAGCTGTGACCCCAACTGGAGCAGCCAGCCAGACTAAAAATCTCTATCATTCGCCACTATTAAATCTAAATAATTTAAACAAGATGCAGCATGCCTATCTTTCTGATTAAAAGTTTAGTATTGGAGGAACGGAGTAAAAGGGATGCCTTCAATCATAACAGTACAATCAAAAGGAGATCCAATCATAACGCCATAAACGGACTACCCGGAAACAGATGTGGGTACAAGTCAGCAAAACTGCTGAGGATGATGGGCGTCAAGAAGGAAGCCAAGCACAGTCAGACTATAGCATAGCAGACGAAATTTGGGACTTGTATAATTCTCGATTGATTCGCCTGAAGTTGATTAAAAGAGATTGGTTACCTCCGCCGTAGCTTGCAGGGGATGTAACAGAAAAACTTGGGGTTCAGACTGCATAATTGAGCGTAAAAATTTATATTCAGGTTATATAGTTCCGCTTAAAGTAAAAAAAAAAAAGATAACACAGCTGTATAGTACTATTGAATAACAGTGCGTTTTGAACCATTGATAAGAAAAATTAGCGTGTTTATTTTTAATAATATTTAACAATATAGAATGGATCGTATAAGCATAAATAAATAAACGATAATCACTGTCGCGACGTCGAATATATCATAAAATTAGGTGTACAACAACTACGAGAACTTACATGTTTAGGCAGCTAAGCGAACTTTCGTTGCCATACTGACGCTTCTTATCTTCTTTCAACTGGGATTTGATGTTTTGGATACAGGAATGACCAATATTTCTCGAGTCACACCATTCTAAAGCTTCAAGCCACCAATGACGACTATCTTTTTCAGTTAGTGATATCAATTCTACAGCTTTTTGGGTACATTCGCTAAGCTTACCAGATGAAGACTCGACCTGGCAAATATTAATATAAAAATACAAATAAAGTAGTGTTAACACGTATTAATACAAAATTACCTGCCGTGATCGGTGACAATACATGAATCGACCTTTGCAAGAGTTCCTCCCTCCACCATTGTTGACTTCGGCGTCGTTTAAGTAAATACAATTTTTATCGTATTTAGCCTTCCAGCTAGCCTCATAGCCTTCCAGGAGGGGTGGGGGGGTCTCTCCTCCCTTTTGTCTAGAGAACTCATTTTTAAATTAAATTTACACAAACGTAAGCCAAAACCCGAGCCAATCGCTTCCGAAAATTGTCAATCTCGCAAAGAATGTAATATGATGAAAACCTTTTTTTTCAGGGAGGGGGCAGACTGTTATAGCCCAAAAATGCTCCATTTTTAATTAAAGTAGTCTTTTCCAAGCGATTTCCAACCATTTTTAAGGGCTAAGAGAGGTTCACTGGATCTTAGTTCACCCTCATATGACATACTTGCCAAGGCCATGACGACCTATGACTTGGAACAGAAACAAACTTTTTGACCTTTATTCATATTATAAGAGAAAACCTAATCAAATACTTTCTGATGCAATCAGTAGCTTCAGTGATTTTTCTGATGAGTGTTCTTAATCAATCGTTTTCATTCTTAATACCCTCTGCCCTCATAATTAAGATGAGGCAGTTCCGTTCCCTACATGACCGATCGGAATTTCTAAATCCAAGTCATGAAACGTCCTAGTTGTACTTGTGAACTCAAAAAAATTGAACCCCTTCTCTGATTAGCTATAATCCACTCTACAATTTATTTTTTCGTCCTAGCTAGAGCACTCTCCAGAGAACTGATATAGGTCAACAAAACTAATCTTCATTTAATTACAGATTTTTCCTCCATTAGACACTTTTCCCGACTGATAATTTACTCAGTTATTCTTCTTTTACGATAACCCTCCAATGGTTGTTTTACCAAACTCAAATTAGCAACAGAGTCAGATTATCAGATTATTCAGACTATCATCTGTGTGGGAACTCACTTCTGTCTAATTACTCAAACTCTGGTTACTAGTTATTTATTCATTAGTGTTTTCCATGAAAGAAGAGAAAGAAATTACTGGCTACATATCATACCCATTGTATCTCTAATACCGAATAGCATCAATTTTTCAAAGAAGGATAGGGGTCTGTCAGGACAAAAATCAATTCAAGATTTAGTAGAAGGAACTTATTTTGTTTTATTTATTTTAAATCAAAAGAACTTCAAAAACAAATTGAGAAGAAGTACCAGATGAAAAACTTGTTAAGAACCAAGTAAAAAACTCGAATTATACGAATAAACACAAGTTCGAAGCATTACCCGACCCCTATTTTCCAGAGGAATGAACGAAACTCCTGGCTACATATGCTAACATTGGCTACATATCATACACATTGTATCTCTAATACCGAATAACATCAATTTCTCAAAGAAGGATAGGGGTTTGTCAGGACAAAAATCAATTCAAGATTTAGTAGAAGGAACTTATTTTGTTCAATTTATTTTTAACCAAAAGAACTTCAAAAACAAATTGAGAAGAAGATCCAGATGAAAAACTTGATAAGAGCTAAGTAGAAAACTCGAATTATACGAATAAACACAAGTTCGAAGTTAAACCCGGCCCGTATTTTGCAGAGGAATAAACAAAAGCCCCTTTCGTCAAACTTTTCACCTTTCATGAAAGTGAATTTTGTCAAAATCACTTTCCCGTTTTTAGTTATATTTTTACCTGCATTATACGTTTGTTTAAAATGTATTAGTCACATAACTCGCACGGATCTCATATAATTTACTGAAGACTGCAAAATTATTTGCTTAAACCATTAAGAATCCCAGTAATATAAACCGCAGAGATAGAGCTCATTCTAGATTTATAAGAAACAAAACTTTACCAAGGTGATATGTTGCCGCATATAATGCTTCTTTAATTCTTCAGCCTCATTTGGCAGCTCTGAGTCTCGAAGCGTGGGAGTTATTTTATGACCAGCCATCAGAATTTCATTGAGATTGTGGATGGCATGCAATCTCTAATCAAAAGAAAAAGTGAAATAACTTGGTCAGAAGAAACACATCATATTTGTTGGTTATAAATACAACTAGCATATAGGCATGCCTATTACTAAGATCAGATAGGAGGTTCTAAAGTCTCCCGAGTCCACTTTATACCTCCACATGAACAAAAGACTATGCCACAGGAAATAATATTTAGTGATACTGGTAATCTATTTTAGAAGCAGAATCGAAATCATTTTATTTATACAAGCTGTCGTAGTCAAGAATAAATCAAACCTAAATGGCGCTTGTACTTACAATATCGGAAAAAAAAATACTGAACTAGTATTTTATTTCAATTTATAACCAAAACCTCACTTTTTATTTTATTTTTATTATTTTTTTTGAAACCTTATTATTATGTATTTTCCGATACTGTTCAGATGATTTATACAATAAATAAACAAAGGAAATAAATTTATCAACGAGGTATCCGAATCAATTCCGTAGAATTCAAATGTAAAGCAGTTCTGCTTCCTCAATTCGTCCTCGATTTCTTTTTTCTATGAAAAAAAAGTGGGCGACCAATTAAACACTTAAAACTGAAAATTGCAATATATATATATATATATATATATATAGTATATATATAGTATATATATAGTATATATCCAGGGAGGGTTTAGGGGGTTTTAACCCCGTCCCCCCCCCCCTCGATATGCTTGTCTGACTCGTGTAAACGTAACAAAAATGGATATAAACAAATTTTTTATGCGTTTTTTGTGTACACCCCCCCCCCCTGAAAAAAATTCTTGCATAAAACACCCCACAAAAAAAATCCTGGATACGGCCCTGACATAATTCCCAACCGGTGGTTCGCAAACCCCTGAAGGATCACAGTGTTTGCATTGGAGGTTCGCGAGAATAATATTGTAATGGCGAAAAAAAAACAGCTCAAATGTACCCTCACCACTGCGGATATGTGAGTTCTTAATATCTATCACGCTACATGTGAATGATAAAAACCGGTTCTTCGCCAGCACATCATAAACCAGCAAATGGCAGTATCTGTAGTGTTGTATTTACTAATAGTCATATATAGGTTTAGCACTTATACAACTTGAGTGATAGACTGATAGTGAATACTGAGACTGTCAAGTTTTCGTGTAAATGATTTAATAATTGTTAATGTAATTATCATTATAGCTTATTTTTATTATGGATCGATAGTTCAAAACGGGTTGTTTAGAAACGAGACATGATAATCTATTGAAAGCTGTTGTGAGAAACCGTTTCACCAGAAGAAAAACAAAGGAAATTATGACACAAAAGGGAAAGAGCAAAAATAAGACACCGACTATCTTCAATTGGGGTTTCATTTTACTAGGGATGAGTCAGAAACTAAACCGCTTAGTGTTATATGTAACGAAATTCTTGCCAACAGTAGTTTACAACCATCACTTCTTCACAGACATATTGAAACAAATACCGACACACAGAGATAAACCTCTTGAATATTTCAGAGGAAAATTAGCAGATATCAAAAAAATGTAGCCTTTCTTCTTTCTTGACTTCAAACGAAGATAGTAAAATGGCCATTGAAGCATCATTTTCGAGTAACTTATAAAATTGCTAGATCTGGATAAGCGCATACAATAGCAGGAAATTTTATTGGACCATGTACGAAAGATATCGGCAAATGTATACTTGGGGGAAAGACAGCAAAGAAAATTGAGCTAATTCCCTATCAAACAACACAGAGTCGCGTAGGAGTAATGACTCGGCTAATTATGTGGAGAAAGAACTTTTAAAAAGAGTACAATTGAACTAATTGTAATTCAAATTGACGAATCAACGGAAATAACAAATGCTGCAGTCTTGCTTGTCTACATTAGATTTATTTTTACGAATATTGTTCCAGAATATGTTCCATTTGCAAATCTACATGAAAACCTACATAACTGGAGAAGCGATTTCGATATGATCAATGGGTATTTTGAAAAGAATGGAATAAGCTGATCTTATTGTGTGGGTGTGTATACAAATGGTGCAAATCAATGACAGGAAAGTTTTCAGGTTTTGTGGCACGGGTGAAGAAGATCAATGAAAAAATCCAGTGGACTCATTGTTGTATTCATAGACAAGCTTTAGTATGTAAGCGTATTCCTGCAGAGTTATCTACTACTTTAAGTGATGCTGTGAAAATTGTGAACTTTGTAAAATCGCGGTCTACAAATTGCCGTCTATTCCGTACGCTTTGTGAGGATTTTGGAAGTTTCCACGTTTCTTTACAACTTCACAAAAAATTTAGGTGGCTTTCCAGTGGTAAATTTTGTTGTGTTTGATTGAATTGAAGTCTGAAGTTCAAGCAATTTTTATTGATTATCCATTTCATTTGTCTTCTTGTATAACCGATGTTCTTTGGCTACAAAAGTTTGCATGTTTAGCTGACATTTTATGTAAACTGAATGAATTAAATATGTCTTTACAAGGCGAGGGTGTCACCATTTTCAGTGTACATGATAGAATTGAGGTTATGTTGTAAAATATCTATTTTTGGATTCAATGCCTGCAGATGAATAAGTATGGATGTTTCAATTCTGTCAGCATTTTTTTTCAGAAAATTCAATTAAACTTGACGAAAACATTAAAAGGAGTATATGTGAACATCTGAACTATCTTCGATTAACTTTCGACGACTATTTTCCCACCATATGCAATACATTCATCTCAAACAACTGGATACGTAATCCGTTTCAAGGAAATGTAAGTTCAAAAACCTCTCTAAATATACTGAAAAAAGAAAACTCAATCTTAAATTGACTTCTGGCTGAGTATACAAAAACGAATATCCTGTTCTGTAAAAAAAAACAAAAAAACATTAAAGTTCTATTACCATTTTGCACAACATATCAATGCGAGAAAGGTTTTTCAGCGTGTGTACTTATCTGAAATATAAATACAGAAACAGGCTAAATGCAGAAACTGGTCTAAGACTGAAATTGTGTGATATTGAGCCTAACTTGGAATTGATTTGTTCAATAAAATAGCCAAAAATATCCAATTAAGAGTTTTCAAATGTAAAACATAAGAACGTGTTTATTAAATTTATCTTGTTTTCAATTTTATAGCCGTCATTTTAGTCTTATTTATTTTTTATGATTAATATAATCAATTATTCTGCAATATGAAAACTATATATTCTATCAAATGTTACTGCTTTTTTAACTGTCATCAACGACTACATAGGGGGTTCGTCAAATTTTTTCGGACCTTTCTTTTAGTTCGCGAGGGGAAACAAGTTGGGGAAAAATGCTCTAGATAAACATCCATAGAGGGGGATTAGCCCCTTATCTCCTTTCATTGCGAGGATTACCAAATTGTAAATACCAAATGGCTATATTTGTTACATTCTAAAATACTTCCAAGAAAGCCCACGTCAAACCTTAGCTTAAATACTCCCCCCCCCCCTTTCCAGTATTGTTTTGAATCGTTTACTTTTAACGTCATTAAATTTCAGTTGACAAAACTAATTTATATTCAAGAAGTCTCAATAATCAATATAAATGCATCACTCCGGTGTTAGGTGTTCATAAAACTACGCCTGCAACGAGAATAATGGCTCGCTAGGTGGATTAAGGGATTGCTAATAATGGTTTTCTGTTGTTGAACATTACCATTTCAGCAATAAACGAGGAAAACAGAATATCCATTTATCCAAGTGGCTTAAAAATCGAAGACATCAAAATGAATGCACCATGATACGACACACCTTCACATTATACTTAAGACTAAATTCATTCGCATATATTTTACATTAAAATACCTGAAGGGTGTCCATTTTTATTTTATCCCTCATTTCAACCTCAATTCTGAAAACCTCCCTGTACTTTTCAGCAGCTTCTTCCCAAAGTTCGTTAATAATGTCAATTCCAGCAAGTCCATTCAACGAAGAAACAAGAGCTCGTTGCACATCTTCACATTCTAAAGCTGTTTTCTTCAACATTTGTTCAAGCAATTGCTCCATCGTCATAATACTTTTGTTCAGACTTATGAACTGTCCACGAACCATCTGCGGATGACAACAGGCTTGCCTTAGCCGCAACAGAGGTAACAAAAGCTGGAATGAAATAAAATACAATTAAACATCAGTACCTTTTTTAACTGCTTTTCAGAAAGAGGTTTATTTGCCTGGTCATTTATAGTGCCTAAGTTAATTTTATTTAATTACTTACTTTTTTTCAAATACCGTGATCAGGAAAAAACTACCCCAGAATGAAGACTTGAAGCTTTAGCTCCCTTTGTCATTCCACGTCAGGAAAAAATTACGTTCTTAGGTCACTTTTATTTTTTTAGGTCACCAAAAACTTGGAAGGGGACGGGGTTGGTGGTATCTACCACAATGAGGATTGGGTGTGCATACATGTGTGTTTTTGCATATATTTATACTTACAGATGTACAGGACTTGAGCTAAAAGGTTTTTTCTGGAGGCGGGGAGGATTCAAAGTACAGAACTACTAATTTTAAATTTTTTGGGGTAAAGGCATCTTCAAACAAATCCTGAGAATAATTTCCCCCATTCCTTGTGTTGAAGTATGTGAATGCACATTTTCTTATTAGTACATATTACCACAGCCGAAACAAGACATGGCCAGGAAAATGTTGATACACAGATGGAACAAGGTTGTTACGTATATGGCACAAGGGTTCACCTTTATTGATATGCAAGTTGTTTTTTTTATTATTTTATGGTAAATAACCCCCCCCCCACACACACACACACTTTTCTTTTTGTTATAAACTAACTTTTCAACCTTTCCTCCTTTTTTTTGAGAAACACTCCGTAAAACTGATATTTGGTACAATAAATTTTCTTCTCGATAAACATTTCCCAACGAAGCCACTTGTTCTTATCAAACAACAGATGTTTCTGTGTTTTTAGAATGAACATGCACTAATCACAATTTTATTAGGTCTCCTAGGCACTTTACGTGGAAGCAACAATGACTGCACAAAATATCTAGATGATTAAAAAAAAAACAATTTCTGGACCAGATTTCAAGCTGAAATTTTCAAAATTTTCGCTAATTAGAAATTCTAATATTTGCTGAGGAGGACTAAAGGCGATGAAGATGAAACATCTAGTTTGTCTTGGGAGTTCGCTTCACAATCTCTGGCATTTCCACCATCTTAAAATTATTTCATCTGATATTATGGAAAGGCAATGGATTTTCATTCATTTAAGATAGAATTAATGTGGGCAAAAATAAGAAAAATGTTTGATGAAAATCTGAGAAGAAGAAGAAAAGTATGCTTACCTTATTAAGAGTGTGCCTATCAATACTGCTTAACATCCTGTCCATTTGGTCAAACAACTCAAATTTTGTAATTGCTGCAGAAGTGCATTGACTATGTTGCAACTCATAAAAATGTTCTTCAACTGGAGAAAACCTGAGCCAATGAACAACCTGTAATTACGCCTCAATGAGCTAGTGCTTAAGTGCTCTTATAAGTTACACATAAAATCAGTTTTTTAAATCAGAATAATTGAAGGGTGCGAAGTGGGCCAAGTCGGGAACAAAAACTGAGAAATTGACCCTCATTTGATCCGACGTACTTAACTAAGGTAATCGCTTCTCAAATGCGAGTGTATTCTGGACACAAACACGGCGAATACAGACTTCGACTAAATGTTATCTATGGCCTTTTAGTCTGTGTCGAGCCTTAATTTTTTGTCAACAATCCATAAATCAACGCTGTTACGGCTATGTATATAGGGCTATTATCCGTTTTTTTTATTAGTGTTTATATTTATGGTTAGATTGTCGCTGTTCTTTTTCTTTTTTGTGTTTGTATTACTCCACTATTTTACATTTATTGTACAGTGGGTTATAAATAAAATAAATAAATAAATAAATAAATAGACATATCTACCAAATGGTAAATGTAGTTACCAAACTTTGAAAGCAGTGAAAGTTATCTTTTTTTTCAGAATTGCATAAAATGATTCATTTTACTTATAGATAGATAGTTTATCATCCTTTCATCCTAGGGTAGAACTAACGTAAATAGTAATATTTGTGGGTAGGGCCACTCGCAATTGAGTCAAAGTCTAAAGCTATGATATAGATTTGATACATTAATAAATATAAATTGTTGTCAGATATTAAATAATCGTCCCATTGTTTATATTTGAGTCTCTTAACTAAAATGGCGGCTGACCACTGTGTTAGGTGAATGGTATGAACTTGAGTGCCTCTTCTCTTCTGAATGAGATGACATATGGTTTCAGTCTGCATTTGATTACTCAGATTCTGCAACAGGAAAGGTGTCCTATTTCAGGCAAATTGCAGACTCATGTAAATATTGGGCTGTATCTGTATCCAGGGGTGTCCCGAAACTCATTTCATTGGGGGGTGATCTTCGTAAATTTTACCGAATCGATACCTGATTTATGCCAAATTTTCTACAGAAATCAAGAATTTTGCTAAATTTCGGGCAATTTTGCAAAATTTCTGCCACAATTTTAGAGAACAATTCCCTTTATGTGACTCATGCGTAAAAATTCCCCCTCCAGAAAAATTAAATCTGAATAATAAGGAACAAAAACTGAGAAATTGACCCTCCTGTCCGAATATGATAATCTTGTGCATTATGGATTCAGAAACAATTGTAGTGACAATAGATTTGCTATAGCTTAGTTTCAATCCAAACCCAATAATTTCTTTGTTTTAAAGCCTAGCACGTTAGAATGTGATACAGGAACAAAACTTACCCATGAATATTTCCTACATACAATGTCCAGACAGTTGGCTTCATTTACCCAAATATCCATTGAAAAATCGTTCTCCATGCCCAGAATAATTAGCATCAACACGGTGTCGTTGACTTTAAGAAAAAGGGATTTGTTTCCCATGCATTATTTTGTTTTCTACCTGTTTTTCCCAAGTCCAAGTCGTACAGAATGAGTGGTAATAGGACATAAGAAGGGGGCTAATTGGATCCAAAATTAAAGTTCTACAGCCATTTTTAAGTACTGAAAGTACATGAAAAAGTTAAGCCCCAAAAAGAAATATTGGTGCCCTATAGTACCTTTTTCCCCCCAGTCATCCCGTAGCTCATCATGAGATCGGTTTAAAATTTAACATAGCTATTATCACTCAAAATTACCAAAAAGCCCAAAAATCTTGCCTCCAGGGCAAGTGTGATTCGCGCTACCTCATGGGAATGGCCCCAAATAATGTAATTGGTAAATTATTGTTCACAGATACGGTTTTAGTAGTAAAGCAGGTAGGCGGCAGCCATAGACGACATTACTTATAATAGATCACACACACCGTGTTTTTTGGCAATCTCATTGCGCTTTATCTTCCATGCCACCAGTAAAGTTAACCTGAGGTGTTTGGAGTAGTCAAAACCGGCTATTGATGTCTCCCTAGCTATTACCACCACTAACTGCAACTACTCTTGTTAGATGTCTGGTAGCTGTTTAGCTGCTTGATATTGTAATACTTTGGACATAGAATCTGGAATGTATTCAGACTGATCGCACCTCGCTAGAACTATATTATTGCAAAGAATTTAAACATCTATGACTGATGGTGGAAATTCCCCCCCCCCCCTCCACCCTCCTTCAAACAGCCAACTTGTTAGCATAACCACCAACTTTTTCAATCTTAGTACAAAAACATATTAAGTCCAAGCCATTGTCTGAATCGGCTCAAAATGTAAAAGCCCCATCTTAACTCAAACTTAGGCTCAAATCAGCATGATTTGGTGAAGAACGAGTTAGGTCGTGAATCACCGTAAAAACAAGCCAAAGTCAAAGACTGTTTCAGTAGAAAAAAAAAAAAACAAGGTACGTCCCGACGAAGTGCAAAAATGAGCCATTTCCAAGCATCACAATGCCGGCAATTGAGTGTAAAAAACAAGCTTAGTCCAACCTAGACTTCGTTCAGCTGAGAAAGGTTAAGAAGTTAAAAGCTTGATGCAACGTTTTAACCTTGTTGAAAAAACAAGCTATGTCCAAGTTTCAGAAATATCAGGCAGTAGCAGAGGCTACAATTTCAGGAGATCAATCGCCACAAAATTAATTTCAAATTTACAACTCCTAACTTTTGTCAATCATGCTATAGACAACAGCTCATTTGCTTGGCAGCTTCAGAGCCTCTAATCTCAGTCCATTACTGTCATTCGAAATCCTGTTTGCATTCTGACGGTCGGATCTCCTTATAATTCTTTTATAAGAAAACAAGAACTTTGTTTTGTCTAAAGAAACCAAAACGGAACTCTTTTTATAAATGACCTAAACATACATCTATTTAAATATACTAACAGTTGCAACAAAACAGAGCATGTATAGATTTTCTGTTTACTAAAACAATGGAATGTTATACGACTAAAGTAGTCCACAGCCCCGTACCCTCCTCCGCCAGACATACCGACTTGCCGTGCCTCCTCCAACTCGCTCATCACAAATCTGTGCTTGCTGACTACAAATCCGAGGCCAATACTGAAAAACAGATGTCAAAAACCAAAGCGCGTGAACCAGGGTTGGCTCCACGGTCGGCTCCTGAAGTGCTACAATTGCCCAAATTTGGGTGCTACACAGCGGTTTTCGGTGCCATAGTAAAAGAATTGATTGTAATAGTGCTAAAATAACGTCAAAATAACACTTTTGTGCTATTTTAGCACTATTTTAGGAACCCTGAGTACGTACTACAGTGCTACACGTAATAAATTAGTGCTAAAATAGCACTTTCGTGCTACAGATGGTAACCCTGCCGTGAACTACATAATATAGGAGGCCACTTCAAAACGCCAACCTCCTAACTTTGCAGATAAGGACATGTATTACGTCTTTCGACTTTTGACTCTTAACACAATATTAGGGAATGATCCTTAATAATCAAATGTCAATCATGAGAATCCATGGCTCTTCTAAATCGAAACACACAAAGTAGTACATTTTTCAATAATTAGTATTTGGTTTCCACCAAAATTAGTTTATAAGGGTCTTGAGCTCACTGATTAGAAGTGAGAGCTGTCGTTAGATAAATATTTAAAATCAAAACAAATGAAGAGGCACAATGGTCAAGAAATTACTCCTTATCAAAATCAGAGTCATGCAAAGATTTTGGATCTATCTTAATCGAGGGGCTTAAATATAAATACTGCTTACGGGACATTTTTTTCGATGAGTATAACTGTAAGAATTAATTTGGTTTTATGAGTCAAATATGTACGAACTCTCATCAATGTTTACTTTCTTTTAAATCTATTCCTTCCAAATGTTTAGCAAATCAGTTGACGGAACTAAACTTTCAATATAAGTTATTGAAAGAGCGTTTGGTAAAGCCCAAATAACATACTAGTCATTCGGGGGAGGGGAGGGGTATTGAGCGTATGTAAAACCACATATATGTGGTAAAAATTCCTTGATATTAAGCTTTTGCTACAATTCATTTAATTTACTGTTTTAAAACGATCTTCCTGCACTGTTTAAAAAGATTTCCACTCTTGCATTTTAGGGACTTGAGAGGCCGCAATATCACCTATGTTTGTAGAAATTCCTATTAAATTTATGCTTTTCGTTCACAGTAATTCCTGCTCGTATTAGGTTTACATCTTATTTACTCATATTATGTTTTACGTCTTGTATACTCGTTTTAAGTTTTAAATTTGCTCTTTAATTTTCGTGGATTTTTTTTTTATTTATTTATTTAGTGCACAGAAAATGACTAACCTCCTTTTGTGGCGGTAAGTGTACTTGATCTAGGACGTCTTTCTTCAGAGTTCTCCAAAGAACTGGAGCTAATATGGTGGCTAATTTGTCTCTTTCTACTTTTAACGAATAATTAGTACAATTGCTGAAATAAGCAGAGGCAACATCTTCAATGCCAAGGAATGAGAACAAGCCCCAAAGATCTAAAAAAAGAAGGTTACCAAAGCTAAACGATTAGAAAACTGAATTAACAGAAATGATTCCGATGAAATGAAACTGGTTTGAGATTTTTCGTTATTCTAAATCCTTAAACGCAACATGCTGCTTCATTTTGTTATTTTTTTAGTTAAGCCGTATATATCTTATAAATCAATTATGTTCATTACAACTTTTTCCTCTTTCCTGAAACCCTTTCCAAAGATATTTCACATGGCTGGAAATCTCACACTGGGTGCTAATTATTCAGCATCTAATTTGCTACTAGTTTTAGACAGAGCCTATGCTGTCAAACCATCTACATGCCATAAATCAAGTAATATTCAAACGTGTTCACTCCACCGGCACAAGATCAGAGTTAACCCCTTAAGTGAGTGTAATATTTTGGGGAATAGCTTACCTGAAACGGTCTGAAGATGTCATTATTTTTGCACCTTTGAAAGAATGACAAAATATCTTGGTTCCAGTTTGATTTTCGTTTGTTCTCTCTTGCTTCGGTTTCTTTTCCTTTTCCTCTGCTGCTTTCTGCCTCCCTCCCTTTATGGCAATTGGTATTTAATTATGCCAACTGATTGACGTTGTGTTTACGTAAACTGTGATGACAACTGTCCGATGGTGGGCGAATAAATAAGTGAATGTGATTTGACCCTTATATAATAGGCAATTAAGCCTTTAAGGAGATGTTAATTCAACTCCATCATTTTGTATTGTTGATGGTGTTATGAATTCCAAATTTTTATCGGTGTACTTTCTTACTTATGTAGACAAAAATATTTATATATATATATATAAAAAGAAAAGTCCATTTAAGTACTATTTTTCCTGTGAAATGCCCTTCTAGTAAAATTAATCCAAATAAAGCCATAGCTAGTCCTTTGAAAAAATTTAAACTGGTTCATATGGAAAAACGAAGTTGCACAGACAAGCGACCTATTATCAAGAAATTGATGACGCAACTACGAATCTTCCATAAAAAGTGGAGTTTCCTTACCCTTAATAGATTTTTGTATTGGAGTACCAGTGACGCACCATCTGTTGATACAAATGAATTTAGAGGCCATTTCAGCAGCCCTTGTTGCTCTTCCTTCAATCATTGAGCTTCATCAAGGCATATCCGCCACCATTCAACACAGAGTAAAGGAGTAGGGTGTCGACATATAAAATGGAACTTCAGAGCTGAAAAAAAAATCGAATTTTACTCGCTATGAACAAGGACTTCTTGCCTCTTGAATATTGTATACACATGTTCTATGCACATATATTCTATATGCATATATACACTATGCACATATGCACTACATATGCACTACACATATGCACTTTGCACACAAATTCTACTTTTCAAAAGGAGTGTAAATCAAGTTTCAAAAGGGGGCATAAAACTGAAGGTTTGGGCACAAATTTGAAAAGAACAGAGTCCCGAGACCAATCTTAGGGAGGATTTACCCCTCCCTTGATTTGAATTTCAAAAATTATCTCCCCTATGCCAACATGTACCTATGTAGTAGATTAAAAGTGGTTCTACAGTAGGATTACATATAAATTTCTAGTCACATCCATTGCATAGTTTGTTTTTGCAGCCAACTGTTTATGGTATGATTTTGAGCCTCTTCAACTTTCGAAAATAAACAAAATACCATTTTTACTCATTTCTTCCTCACTTATTAATATAGCTTTCCCTGCTTCAACCAAATCATGGCACATGTTACGATTGATAACAATTTTACATTTAAAGTTGGCCACCGAAAATTACGAGCCTGAGAAAATTTGCTTCGTTTTCAAAAAGGGGAAAAACACGCCCAAAAAGGAGAGTGACGTCGATGAAAATTATATCATAAAATTCAGCATACAAAAAATCCACAGTTCAGAGGTTTCAAGGTCTATCTACAAAAGCGTCGAATTTTCAACTTTTTCCCGAGATGAAATATCACAGATCCGTGTTTATTTGCTTTTACTTTGATATTTTTTTTCTCAGGAGTGATCATATTGAACCAATGGTCCTAGAAGATCATCTATGGCTCATTCAACAAAATTAATGTTCTAGTGCCTTTTTTCAGTAGAAAAAAAGATTGTGCAATAGCAAAATGACGAAAAAGCTGCCGAGTGAAAATTCTGAGATAGCCAATCGATTTTAAGTTATCAAAAAATTATATATTGAGCTATCCAGTTTCGAGGATTTAATGCCGAACGGTGGCGCATTCGTTCCTAAAGCTTCGCATAATCCATTCAAAATAAATGATTCGCATAGAAATTCGTTTTAAAGCTTAATTTACATAATTTAATTAATTTGAGGCTTCATCAATTTATGTGGTACGGGGTATAATTGCTTATCAGCTGTTATGTAGAAGAGTGGGGGGGGGGGATCTCTGCGTAGATGGGAAGGGCGTGCTTGAGCCTGGACGTTTTTATGGCGAAATTTTCTAGCTATCCGTGAGCCTTGGGATAATAAAAAAAACTAGATTTGAGGAGAGTAAAAATTCATCTTTAATCTTCCTTGAACCCTGCGATTATTTTTAGACTACCCTGGGATTATTTTTAGCCTGGAAATTCTGAAAGTGTCCCTGTAGTAAAAAGAAATACCTTAGACCTATGATTCTCCTGTGCCTCCACAGGCGTCTAGGACACCAATAAGGAGGGTCTTTGCAATACATTGCTGCCACCAGCATATCTTCCCACTTCGGTTGCAGGAACATATTAAGACAGCAGAGATCTGACTGATATGTCTGGCATGGGATGTTCTAGGGACGACCCCTTCCCTTTTAATGCAACAGGTTTCCACTGAAAGGTAGCCATGGAATTTCTAAGGTCTCCGATTACCAAGACACGGTCTAGGCACAGTCATCGTCGCTAGCAAATAATTGTAATAAGAGGTAGGTTCCTCATTTTCTGTTTATTTGATCTAGTTTTGTAGATATGATTCTGTGCGATAAACTGTGAAATAATAATTTTTGTTCGTTTTTAGTAAATTACTTCCATCAGAATTTTTTTTTTTAAGTTAATAGTCTATAAAGGCTACAAGTTTTACACCTATCCAATCTATTGGAAACTTCTCACAAAATCTTCGAAAAAACTGGAGCAAAAGTATTGAGAAGAAAGATTTCAAAACCTTTGCCATTGCCTTCCTTTTTTATTAGCCCAAAAAAACCTTATTTTCACAATCTAGGATGATCACCTACAGTAGTTATTCATTTCAAAATGTTAGGAAGGGTTTGCCACGGAAAGCTTTAAGTAATGTTGGAGGAATGTCTATGGGTAAGTACTGCTTCTTATTAACTCTTTTTTTTTGTCAATTTCATGGCAACACACTGTTTGGTAATGACCAGGCCAACTTATAGAGGAGACCAGGTGTGGATTATTTTAGACAATTAATTGATCTTGTCATTGAAATCACACAAAAGGAAAATGGCCGTTATTTAATTTTGGCAAAATTGATGCTAGACTGAAGCGTCCCCACAAGATTTTTTTGTAGTGAACATTGAGTCGGATAATAAGCGCAACAATTAATACAGGACAAAACTCTTGATAGTAGCTTTGGATTTACAATGACTCAGAGGTAAACAAATTGACTTGGGAAGATGAGATTCACAACCAATAGGGGCAGGCGAGGGCCTTTCCTTTTTCCACGACGGCGTTCTTCGGACCTAGGTTGAGCAAAAATTTTAAACACAGCAATTTCCGGGAAATCTATGTTACAAAACTGAACGGGGAGATAGTTGGTTACTCATCAAACTACATTCCTGAGTTTTGAAAACGAATTTTCACTAGGGTTAACGGCTTTTCATCAGGGTAGGCTATAAGCGAAGGAGAATGTGGGGCAATCCTTACAGTTTGATCTGTTTGTGAGATGGTACGACTTACTTAAGGCGGGTGCATTACACGAAAGGAAGGGGGTAACTTAACATGAACTCTGGTGCACCTGAAGCATTTACAACTGTAAAAAAACCACAAATTTCAACATTGTCGAAATTAAATTAGAGTGTAGCCTAATATATTTTCCTGGGGTAAATTACTTAAATGCAACAAACTGTGTATATTACATATATAATGAATAGTAAAGAACTCCTTGGACAATTTTAAAGCGTCGCCGATTCTATCAAGGCTGCAGCTCAAGAGCTCGGTGTTAATTGCAGCAAAGTCACTTATTAGATTATTTTTTCTTTTCTTAAAAGCTTTCGTGAAACCTACCTTCTTCGCTTTCGATTGCCCACATCTGTTTTCAAATTTGTATAATATAATTCCTTCCTCAGCACCTCATAAGAAGTAATAACAATATCAAACGACGCCAAATTAACTGGTTGAATGTAACCCTAAAAAAATGTTGATTAAAATGAATCAAAGAGAAGCAATTCATTTCTAGACTATAACGTAGTCAATAATTACAAAACAGCCTTTTATAAAAGTGGTTATAAAGTAAAAATGACACACAAACAAATATATACATACACACACAAATAAAAATGCCGGGTAAAATAAAGCACAAATGATTTAAGACGTCACTCAGTACTAGAAGCTGGGAGCAGGAAAAATAATTAACTGTGAACAATTATTTTTGACTTTTAGAGTCTATGGATTTGAGGAGATCTCAAGGTCGGGCAACAAACTGAAATGATTTTGAGAATTGAAACATTTTAGCCCAGATCAATATCTCAACTCATGTCAGAGACCAAGAAGGAAATTCAAAAACGAGTTGTTTCAGTGCAGTGTAGTCGTCTTCAAGCATAATTTTTACAGCTCTTTTTTGAAGACTCTCATGTCTGTCTCATTAGTCCTTCGTCAGCCCCGGGTGCCAAGCTGGACATACATATTCAAGAAAAGGTCTAACATAACTGCACATAGAAAATTTAAAACCTCAGTTGGAATACCAACCTCTTGGAAGAATATAACAATGAGGTATTTTTTTTCAATCACATAGTCAACGTGGAAGTTCGACCTTAAATCTTCGTCCAAAATATTCTATCTATGCTTTTTTTTCTTTTTTTTTGTCAGTGGGTGAGCAATTATAAGAAGTCTGGATGTCAGCCCCCAGGTAGAAAAAAGTCATAGAATAGGTCATAGTCTCAATAACCTTCAATTTCAACTATCTTATTTCAGCTTTTAAACTCCAAGGGTTTAGTGTAAGTACTAAGGGAGTTTAGTCGTTATCAATTTAGAACATTCGAAAATTGTTATAAATATACGGTTAAGATAATAAGAAATAAAATTGAAACATATTAAGTCCCTTACAGGGAACTAAAAAAAAACATAAAAAATTCAGACCGCTAATAATCAGGGAAATGAGCATAATATCTATCAAAAAAAGAAAATAGCAATGATAAATAAAACAAAAGGACATGAACTCATAACATTAGCTTCTTTTACTGCTACTTGATGGTCAAGTCTGTTAAAAGCCTTAAAAGGATATGATACCTTAAACATCATTTGGTGAGCCTCGACGTCGGCTGACTGTCTCAAAGGCAAAGGGGCCATTAACGAATTCTCCCATGGGACCTATTATCATTGAAACTTATTGAGAATTTGTGACTTGATTACGAAATCACAGGCAGCGCAATCGCGCTGCCTAAGTAAAGAACGATGTTGGCACAACGTATTATTTATTTTTTGGTTTTTTTTTTTCCATACCAGGGCACTTCATATCGAAGGCGTTGTCGTAGAAACTTCGAAAAGGGCTCATTCGATTGGAAATTGGAGTGGCTAGTGCCCTTTTTAATAGTCGAAAGTGATTGGAGGGCAACTAGCCCCCTCCCATGCCCATCATTCCCCCAAACACATCCAATCCAAATTTTGAGATAGCCATTTTGTTCAGCGTAGTTGATTTCCAGATAGAAATATGTTTTTGAGGAGGACACCGCCCCCCCCCCAAAAAAAAAAATCCTCAGGGCAAGGGTTTTAAGTTAAGCCCTGAGGGCATATAAGAACGATGTTGGCACAATGTATTATTTATTATTTTTTTCCTTTAGAGCAGTGCACTTCGTATCGAAGAAGTTGTCGTAGAAACTTCGAAGAGGGCTCATTCAATTGGAAATTGGAGTGGCTTGTGCCCTTTTTAATAGTCGAAAGTGATTGGAGGGCAACTAACACCCCTTGCGAGCCCACCATTTCCCGAAACACACCCAATCAAAATTTTGAGATAGCCATTTTGTTCAGCGTAGTTGATTTCCAGATAGAAATTATGTTTTTGAGGAGGACACTCCCCCAAAGCCTTCACGGCGAGGGTTGTAAGTTATGGCCTGGGGGCAAATAAGGTTTTTTACAGAAGGCGTTGTCGTAGAAACTTGAAAAAAGGCTCATTCGATTGGAAATTCAAAGGACTAGTGCCCTTTTTAGTAGTCGAAAGTGATTGGAGGGCAACTAACCCCCCTCTCACGCCCACCTTTTCCCCAAAAACATCCAATCAAAATTTTGAAAACGGCATTTTATTCAACGTAGTTTTAAGTTCTGGAAATTAGGTCTTTGAGGATGACAACCCCCCCCCCACAGCCCTCAGGGCAAGGGTCGTAAGTTATGCCCTGGGGGCATATAAGGTTTTTATAGATGGCGCTGTCGTAGAAACTTCAAAAAAGGCTCATTCGATTGGAAATTCAAAGGACTAGTGCCCTTTTTAGTAGTCGAAAGTGATTGGAGGGCAACTAACCCCCTCTTACGCCCATCTTTTCCCCAAAAACATCCAATCACAATTTTGAAATCGCTTTTTTATTCAACGTAGTTTTAAGTTCTGGAAATTAGGTCTTTGAGGATAACACCCCCCCCCCCCCCACAGCCCTCAGGGCAAGGGTCGTAAGTTATGCCCTGGGGCATATAAGGTTTTTATAGAACGCGTTGTCGTAGAAAACTTCAAAAAGGGCTCATTCGATTGGAAATTGAAATGGCTAGTGCCCTTTTTAATAGTCGAAAGTAATTGGAAGGCAACTAACACCCTTTCCACGCCCATCATTTCCCCAAACACATCCAATCAAAATTTTGTGACATCCATTTTGTTCCACGCAGTTTAAAGTTCAGGAAATTACACCTTTGAACAGGACCTTCCCCCCCCCCCCCCACAGTCTTCAGGGAAAGGGTTATAAGTTACGCCCTGGGAGCATATAAAGTTTTTATAGAAATCTTTGTCGTAGAACCTAGAAAAAAGGCTCATTCGATTGGAAATTCAAAGAGCTAGTGCCCTTTTTAATAGTCGAAAAGGATTTGAGGGCAACTAACCCCCCTCTCACGCCAACTTTTCCCCAAACACATCCAATCAAAATTTTTAGATCGCCATTTTGTTTCCCGCAGTTTAAGTTCAGGAAACTATACCTTTGAGCAGGACACTCCCCCCACAGTCTTCAGGGCAAGGGTTATAAGTTATGCCCTGGGGGCATATAGGTTTTTATTGAAATCTTTGTCGTAGAAACATGAAAAGAGCTCTTTCGATTGCAAATTAAAAGGGCTAGCGCCCTTTTTAATAGTCGAAAGTGATTTGAGTGCAACTAACTGCCCTCTCACACCCATCTTTTCCCCAAACACATCCAATCAAAATTTTTAGATAGCAATTTTATTCAACGTAGTTGAAAGTTTGGAAATTAAGTCTTTAAGGATGACAACCCCTCCTCCCCACAACCCTCAGGGCAAGGGTTGTAAGTTATGCCCTGACGGTATGTAAGGTTTTTTTTATAGAAAGCGATATTGTAAAAACAACAAAAATGGATCGTTCAATTGGAAATTGAAATTAGTGCCCTTTTAATTGTCACGAAAGTGATTGAAGGGCAAACTAACCCCCCCTCACGCCCACCATTTCCCCAAACACATCCCATCAAAATTTTGAGACATGCATTTTGTTCAACGTAGTCGAAAGTTCTGGAAATTAGGTCTTTTAGGATGATAACCCCATCAGAGCCCTCAGTGCAAGGGTTGTATATTATGCCTGGGGGCGTATAAGGTTTATATAGAAAGATGTTGTAAAAATTTCAAAAAGGGCTTATTTGTTTGGAATTGAAATTGCCCTTTTTAATAGTCCGAAAGTGAGTGGAGAATAATTAACCTCCCTTCCACGCCCACCATTTGCCCAAACACATTCAATCAAGGTTTAGAGATAGCCATTTTGTTCAACGTAATAGAAGGTTTTGGAAATTATGTATTTAAGGATGACAAACCCCTCAGAGCCCCCAGGGCAAAGGTTGTAAGTTATGCCCTGGGGGCATATAAGGTTTTTATAGTTAGAGTTGTCGTAAAAACTTCAAAAGGGGCCCATTCAATTGGGAACTGAGAGGGCTAGTGCCCGTTTTAATAGTCGAAAATGATTGGAGGGTAACTAACCACCCTCTCACAGCGCACCATTCCCCTAAGCACATCCAATGAAAATGTTTAGATAGTCATTAGGTTCAACGTAGTAGAAAGTTCTGGAAATTCGGTCTTTGAGGGTGACAACCCCCCCCCCCCACCAGCCCTCAGGGCAAGGGTTGTAAGTTATGCCCTGAGAGCATATAAGGTTTTTATTGAAAGCGTTGTCGTAGAAACTTTAAAAGGGCTCATTTGATTGGAAATTGAAAGGGCTAGTGCCTTTTTTAATAGTTGACCGGATGAGAGAGCGACTAACGCCCCATTTCCCAAACACGTTCAATCAAAATTTTGAGATAGCCATTTTTTTTAACGCAGTTGAAAGTTCTGGAAAATATGACTTAAAGGATGACAACCACCCTCACAGCCCTTAGGGTAAGGGTTGTAATTTATGCCCTGGGGGACATATAAGGTGTTTATAGAAAGTGTTGTCGTAGAAACTCAAAAAGGGCTCATTCGATTGGAAATCGAAGTAGAAATGGGTATTTACATACAGGGGGGACTCCATATATGGGCATAGAATACTGAAAGAAGTTTACAACATTGCCGGATAAGAAAGGTACTATTTGGTACTTTAAAGCACCTCTTTCAAGGTCAATCAGGGATGTTTCTAAGCCTATTGAATCCGAGACAAGATTTACGCATGCGCACTGAATAATAACGGTACAATTTTATTGATCCACAAAGGGGACTAGATTTCTGAGAGATTGATTTGCATAATCGAAGGGGAACTAGATTTCTTGGAAATTGATTTGCATAATCGACGGGGAATTATCGATTCTAACGGGACAGGGTCACGTGTCTCTTTCTAGGTCGATCAGGGAGTTACGTAAGGTTTCCCTTACATCACAATTCGCCCTTGCTGGATATAGACATTAGTTCAACAACAACTTGGATGTAGACATATGGAAATCTGACGGGGAATTCTAATGTATCATTAGGGGATTAAGAAACAATATGGCTTCTCTGATCTTTAGGTCTGAGAGATAAATTAATAATCTATTTTTAAATATGGCTTCTCTGGTCTTTAGGTCTGAGAGATAGATTAATATTCTATTTTTAAATATCGCTTCTCTGGTCTTTAGGTCTGAGAGATAAATTAATATTCTTTTAAACAATATGACTTCTCTGGTCTTTAGGTCTGAGAGATAAATTAATATTCTATTTTTGAATATGGCTTCTCTGGTCTTTAGGTCTGAGAGATAAATTAATATTCTATTTTTAAATATGGCTTCTCTGGTCTTTAGGTCTGAGAGATAAATTAATATTCTATTTTTAAATATGGCTTCTCTGGTCTTTAGGTCTGAGAGATAAATTAATACTCTTTCTAAACCTTAATGGTGTAACTAGGAACACCTTAGATTTTTTCAGAAATTCATACGAGATCAAGACAGATTGAATATATTTTACGCGGGAAATGGTTTCCTGGGAATTTCAAATGTGACAGCGTAAAAGGATGCCGAAACAAAGGGACACAAAGAAATTACTTTTAGGGGATTATTTGGGCGAAAACAAATTAACCAACATTTTAGGGATTTTTTGGGTGAAATAGTTTGAGACATATTTGAGGATGATTTGGGGCGAAACTCTGTGGTCGTTATAATACACAAGTTCCATTTGAACAGTGTTGTCCCCACCCCTCCCCCCCAACTTTTTTAGGCCCCCCTAATTTTTTTACACTTTTTTTGCGCGCTTGAGACACAGAAGGGCCCCCAAGGGCCCCCCGCCCAACTTCTTGCCCCCCACCCATTTTTTTAAATACTCTTTCTTTTTGCGCACTTGAAATACAGAAGGGTCCCCAAAGGCCCCCCCCCCTCCACACAACTTTTTGCCCCTTTTTGCCCAACTTTTTGCCCCTTTGCCACTTTTTGCCCCAACTTTTTGGACTTGCAAACACCAACCCAGACATACAAACAAATAGATTCAGACATACAAAAAGGGAAAGACAGGCACTTTAGACATACAAACCAACAAAGACAAACACTTGGACTTGCAAACACCAACCCAGACATTTTTTTTAATTTATTTTATTAAGGTATCTAAAGCATCTTTAGAATAGATACAAGTAATATTTAAGATAATTCTTCACACATATTATATTTTATTATTTTTATTGCAAGTAGAGATGTTTTTAATTTCCTTTTATTCTGGTATCTGAAGCATCTTTAGAATAGATACTGTTAAGTAATATTTAAGATAAGTCTTCAAATTTATTTTAATCTATAATATTTAAGATAATTCTTCACATATATTTTAATCTATTTATTTTTCCTACAAGTAGAGTTGTTTTTAATTTCCTTTTTATTCTGATATCTAAAGCATCTTTAGAATAGATACAGTTAAGTAATGTTTAAGATAATTCTTTATATATATTTTAATGTATTTATTTTTGTAACAAATAGTCGTCTTTTTAATTTATTTTATTAAGGTATCTAAAGCATCTTTAGAATAAATATATGTAAGTATTATTTAAGATAATTCTTCGCATACATTATATTTATATATTTTTTTTGCCAGTAGAGTGGTTTTAATTTCCTTTTATTCTAGTATCTGAAGCACCATTAAAATATATACAGTTAAGTAATATTTAAAATAATTCTTCAAGTACAGGGTGGGCGGAAAGTAACTCCCTATTTTAAATTACTTATAAATTGTATATAATTTGTTACTGCTTTGTCATATTTTAATGAATAATTCTCTCAAATGGTACAATTTTATTGATAGTTTTGTTTTTGATTTCATATAAAACTGTAACATGGCTCAGCGGTTAACACTTCAGGAGCGAGCCCAGCTGGCGTCACGATATGAAGTTTGGCAATCTGTCGTACGAGTTCAATGATGGTGGCGGACTATTCATGGACCACGTGCCCAAGTGGATCCAAAAACAATAAGAAACTGTCACGCGAAGCTCATGACCACAGGATCTGTGGTAGATGTTCGCAGAAGTGGACGCCCTTTGACATCCACAACCCAGAAGACAGTGCACGCAGTCCAAGCAATGTTCCAGCGTAGTCCAGGAAAGTCAACTCGCCAGGCAGCTCGGGAAAGTGGACTCACCCGCTACACAGTGCGAACTGTGCTCAAGAAAGAGTTGAACTGGCGTGCGTGGAAGCCGCACTACTGCCAATCACTCTCGGATGAGGACTGTGACATTCGCATGGAGTTCGGAGAAATCATGCTTGCTTGGCATGAAGAGTGGCCCCATCTCTTCCGCAACATCCTCTGGACTGATGAGGCTGTGTTTCACGTCGGAGACTTTGTCAACCGTCACAACTGCCACTACTGGGCAGGAGAGGATCCTATGATGACAGTTGAAAAACAGCAAAATCGACCCAAAGTAACGGTGTGGTGTGGTATCACCTCAGATCGGGTTGTGGGCCCATTTCTTCTGCGCAACACCATGAATGCTGAACGATACCTTGATATGTTGCGTGATAGAGTCTGGCCAGCTGTCAGCACATGGGAGAACATCGACGAGTTGATATTTATGCAAGATGGCGCCCCACCACACTTTGCTCTTGTTGTCCGCGAATGGCTGGATGCTCGCTTTCCGGGGCGTTGGTTGGGACGTCATGGTCCGCATGAATGGCCATCCAGGAGCCCGGATTTGACACCCTGCGACTTTTTTCTTTGGGGTTGGGTAAAGGAAGAAGTCTACCGCTCCAAACCAATGACACTCGAAGAACTGGAGGATCGAATTAAGGGAGTCATGTCCACCATCCCAGCGGAGTTTCTGAGAAAGTCAGTGGATGCCATTCCTGAACGTTTGCAGCAGCTGGTGGAAAGATCTGGGGCACATATTGAATTTTAGAGATAACTTACCATTTATGCCTACCTTGTATGATTAATTTTTTGAGAATAAATAAATATAATGTACATTGTTTTATTAATCAAAATAGGGAGTCACTTTCCGCCCACCCTGTATATTTTAATGTATTTATTTTAGTTACAAGTAGTCGTTTTTTTATTTATTTTATTATGGTATCTGAAGCAGCTTTAGAATAGATTAAGTGACCTTAAATAAACCTATCTTTTCGTGCTTGTCCCTCACACTATAGCCGTGTATCTACCTGACTGTGCTTCCATCTATAGCTATACGTGTGAAGATATCATCAGTAGTCTCTCGATTCTGTTTTTATATTTTCTTACATCTCTGACTTTTTAATAAACACTCTAAACGTATGACTTGCTAACGTACCCTAAAATAATGGTAATATAACAAAGTAATGCATAAAATATTTTATTGAAATAACAGCATATAGAATATTAACATATAAATATGTTACAACATTATTATACATTATTAATATCATAGAAAAACTTTGGACGTTCTGAATCTGTTCCATAAAATAATTCATCATGTTCTCTCTTGATACTGTAGCCACTCTCTTCTCTTACTCCGTAACCGGTAGAATAATCATTATTCCAATTTGAGTCATATACAATTTTAGTGGGATGTCATCTATGGGTTCAAAATACGTTTCATCTTTGGTATTATTAGATTCATTGGGATTTATGATCAATAGTAGTAATAATGTTCACTTGCTCATTATTTTTCTATCAAATTATTTTTTATATTCATTGGTGATATTGTCTACTAATGTCCTTTTTATTTTGCCGGCGAGTTCACTGTCTATTCTCACATTGTGCTTACAAAGGTAACAGTTCTGACACGTAGACAAGATATGATTTATTACATTAGTGCAACAGTAGGCTTTTCTTTTCCCCTTTGCTTTCATTTGAATAGTAATACCAGAACGATGGGAATAGGATCTATCAATAGGTAGCGTGTTACCAGAACCATTAGCAAGAAGATGCCCATCTTCATCAATTATCATTTTTAATTTGGCATTATCTTTTAGCACTATCATCTCTGGTGCTCTCACTCTCGCATATCCACCTTGAGTAATGTTGAATGGTTTCGCTAGTCCAAGGAAAATTTTTCTTTTCGCTGTCATGACAACGTACACATACATTCTCAATAAGATATCCATTAATGCTTGTCTCATAGTTTAAATATCGATCTTTGTCGGTATTCAAGACAACGATGATTTTATCGTGTGTACACACTTTTCTTTGAATAATTCATTTTCACTTTTTTTTCTAAGTATGATACAAGGTGTTTATCATGCCACTGTGTGAAAATTACTGATTTCATACCTACATTTAACTAGACAGTGTCGATAACCCACCATAGAGCATCACTGAGACAGCCGCATAGTGCATATGAGCAACCATAGAGTATTATTGATACAACCGTATAAATAAATATTTATAAATAAATAGAAACGTTCGCTTTCAATCATGTTGGAATTGTTTGCTTTTTAAAGTCATAATATAAAGGACTGTTAAGATGATTAATAAAAAAGCTCAAATCAGGCATAATTCTTCTTCTGGCAAAAAATACAATGTTTCGAATGAACCCTCTTATGATATTCTAGGACCACTGGGTCGATTCTATAACGACCATTGTGTTTCAGGAATCGTTCTTAAAGAATTGGGACAGAATTTGAACTTTAGCGTAAAGAGCTAGGTGTTTAGGAGGGGACAATAGATATAGATGACAGAACACAATCGAAACATCAAATACAAAATTCTCCATTTTTGCACGGAAATACCAAAACCTTAGGTTAGGTTAGGTTAGCTTACCTGCGCGCACGTAAGCTAACCTAACCTAACCTAAGGTTTTGGTATTTCCGTGTTTGGCATGTTCCGTGTTTATTTAAAAGTCAGAGATGTAAGAAAATATAAAAACAGAATCGAGAGACTACTGATGATATCTTCACACGTATAGCAATATATGGAAGCACAGTCAGACAGATACACGGCTATAGTGTGAGGGACAAGCAAGAAAAGAGAGGTTTATTTAAGGTCATTTAAACTATTCTAAAGATGCTTCAGATACCATAATAAAATAAATAAAAAAACGACTACTTGTAACAAAAATAAATACATTAAAATATACTTGAAGAATTATTATAAATATTACTTAACTGTATATATTTAAATGATGCTTCAGATACTAGAATAAAAGGAAATTAAAACCAATCTATTTGCAACAAAAAATAAATAAATATAATCCATGCGAAGAATTATCTTAAATAATACTTACATGTATCTATTCTAAAGATGCTTTAGATACTTTAATAAAATAGATTTAAAAAAACGAATACTTGTTACAAAAATAAATACATTAAAATATATATGAAGAATTATCTTCAATATTACTTAACTGTATCTACTCTAAAGATGCTTTAGATATCAGAATAAAAAGGAAATTAAAAACAACTCTACTTGTAGGAAAAATAAATAGATTAAAATATATGTGAAGAATTATCTTAAATATTATAGATTAAAATAAATTTGAAGACTTATCTTAAATATTACTTAACTGTATCTATTCTAAAGATGCTTCAGATATCAGAATAAAAGGAAATTAAAAACATTTCTACTTGCACCAAAAATAATAAAATATAATATATGTGAAGAATTATCTTAAATATTACTTACATGTATCTATTCTAAAGATGCTTTAGATAACTTAATAAAATAAATTAAAAAAAATGTCTGGGTTGGTGTTTGCAAGTCCAAGTGTTTGTCTTTGTTGGTTTGTATGTCTAAAGTGCCTGTCTTTCTCTGTTTGTATGTCTGAATCTATTTGTTTGTATGTCTGGGTCGGTGTTTGCAAGTCCAAGTGTTTGCCTTTGTTGTTTTGTATGTCTAAAGTGCCTGTCTTTCTCTGTTTTTATGTCTGAATCTATTTGTTTGTATGTCTGGGTTGGTGTTTGCAAGTCCAAGTGTTTGTCTTTGTTGGTTTGTATGTCTAAAGTGCCTGTCTTTCTCTGTTTGTATGTCTGAATCTATTTGTTTGTATGTCTGGGTTGGTGTTTGGACGTCCAAGTGTTTGTTTTTGTTGGTTTGTATGTCTAAAATGCCTGTCTTTCTCTGTTTGTATGTCTGAATCTATTTGTTTGTATGTCTGGGTTGGTGTTTGCAAGTCCAAGTGTTTGTCTTTGTTGGTTTGTATGTCTAAAGTGCCTGTCTTTCTCTGTTTGTATGTCTGAATCTATTTGTGTGTATGTCTGGCTTTGTGTTTGCAAGTCCAAGTGTTTGTCTTTGTTGGTTTGTATGTCTAAAGTGCCTGTCTTTCCCTGTTTGTATGTCTGAATCTATTTGTTTGTACGTCTGGGATTGGTGTTTGCAAGTCCAAGTGTTTGTCTTTATTGGTTTGTATGTCTAAAGTGCCTGTCTTTCTCTGTTTCTATGTCTGAATCTATTTGCTTGTATGTCTGGGTTGGTGTTTGCAAGTCCAAGTGTTTGTCTTTGTTGGTTTGTATGTCTAAAGTGGCTGTCTCTCTCTGTTTGTATGTCTGAATATATTTGTTTGTATGTCTGGTTGGTGTTTGCAAGTCCAAGTGTTTGTCTTTGATGGTTTGTATGTCTAAAATGCCTGTCTTTCTCTGTTTGTATGTCTGAATCTATTTGTTTGTATGTCTGGGTTGGTGTTCGCAAGTCCAAGTGTTTGACTTTGTTGGTTTGTATGTCTAAAGTGCCTGTCTTTCTCCATTTGTATGTCTGAATCTATTTGTATGTATGTCTGCTTGGTGTTTGCATGTCCAAGTGTTTGTCTTTGTTGGTTTGTATGTCTAAAGTACCTGTCTTTCTCTGTTTGTATGTCTGTTTCTATTTGTTTGTATGTCTGGGTTGGTGTATGCAAGTCCAAGTGTTTGTCTTTGTTGGTTTGTATGTCTAAAGTGACTGTCTCTCTCTGCTTGTATGTCTGAATCTATTTGTTTGTATGTCTGGTTGGTGTTTGCAAGTCCAAGTGTTTGTCTTTGTTGGTTTGTATGTCTAAAGTGCCTGCCTTTCTCTGCTTGTATGTCTGAATCTATTTGTTTGTATGTCTGGGTTGGTGTTTGCATGTCCAAGTGTTTGCCTTTGTTGGTTTGTATGTCTAAAGTGCCTGTCTTTCTCTGTTTGTATGTCTGAATCTATTTGTTTGTATGTCTGGGTTGGTGTTTGCGAGTCCAAGTGTTTGTCTTTCTTGGTTTGTATGTCTAAAGTGCCTGTATTTCTCTGTTTGTATGTCTGAATCTATTTGTTTGTATGTCTGGGTTGGTGTTTGCAAGTCCAAGTGTTTGTCTTTGTTGGTTTGTATGTCTAAAGTGCCTGTCTTTTTCTGTTTGTATGTCTGAATCTATTTGTTTCTATGTCTGGGTTGGTGTTTGCAAGTCCAAGTGTTTGTCTTTTTTGGTTTGTATGTCTAAAGTGCCTGTCTTTCTCTGTTTGTATGTCTGAATCTATTTGTTTGTATGTCTGGGTTGGTGTTTGCAAGTCCAAGTGTTTGTCTTTGTTGGTTTGTATGTCTAAAGTGCCTGTCTTTCTCTGTTTGTATGTCTGAATCTATTTGTTTGTATGCCTGGGTTGGTGTTTGCAAGTCCAAGTGTTTGTCTTTGTTGGTTTGTATGTCTAAAGTGCCTGTCTTTCTCTGTTTGTATGTCTGAATCTATTTGTTTGTATGTCTGGACTGGTTTTTGCAAGTCCAAGTGTTTGTCTTTGTTGGTTTGTATGTCTAAAGTGTCTGTCTTTCTATGTTTTTATGTCTGAATCTATTTGTTTGTATGTCTGGGTTGGTGTTTGCAAGTCCAAGTGTTTGTCTTTGTTGGTTTGTATGTCTAAAGTGCCTGTCTTTCTCTGTTTGTATGTCTGAATCTATTTGTTTGTATGTCTGGGTTGGTGTTTGCAAGTCCAAAAAGTTGGGGCAAAAAGTTGGGCAAAAAGGGGCAAAACCTTGGGCAAAAAGTTGTGTCGAGGGGGGGCCCTTTGGGGGCCCTTCTGTGTCTCAAGTGCGCAAAAAGAAAGAGTATAAAAAATGGGGGGGGGGCAAAAAGTTGGGCGGGGCCCCCAAGGGGCCCTTCTGTGTCTCAAGCGCGCAAAAAAAAGTGTAAAACGAACAGAAATTACAATAAATAACCGAGTTAAACTCAAAACGAGCAGAAATTAACATAACTTGTGCTCAAAACCCCCATGCCTTCCCAAGGCCAGAACATAATTTGCACTTTACTGGAAAAAAGTACAAATGAATGTGCATTGTCAGTTTAATATACATATACTGATATTTAGTAATCAAAATGTTAATATTATTTTATTTATTAAAGTTATAAAAGTAAAAGCATTTATATTTTTTCATTAAAGTGCAAATTATGTTCTGGCCTTGGGAAGGCATAGGGGTTTTGAGCACAACTTAATTTCTTTCTGCTCGTTTTGAGTTTGAATCGGATATTTATAGTAATTTCTGTTCGTTTTGGGTTTCATTTATTTATCGATGCTGATTTGCGGTAGTTTCACGCTTCGTGGATTATTTGAGTTTATTTTTGTTCATTTTTGTTTAATTGAGTTCTTTACTTTCTTTGAAAAACTTATTTTGTGGAAAAAGTTTTTTTTTAACTAATTTGATTTAAAAGACAATGGAATTGCGTCGGCAAAGTTTTCAATCAAAGCGGGTTGCATCAGAGAAAATTCGAAGAGCTGTCAAATTGACCAAATGACATTTCTTTTGAGGTGACATTTCAACTGAGATTTCTCAGTAGGGGCCTCCCCCAGGCCACTCAGCACGTCCCCAGGTGGCGAATAGGGGAACGCCCTACAGATATGTAGGGTACCTCCATTGAGTAGGAGGCGCGGACCAAGGGGGGACCCAGTCCCTGGGGGTCCCTCAGGGAAACTGGGGCACCCTCGCCCGGGGGCTGTAAATACGGGCGGAGGAGGAAGAAGGCCCCTCGGATGTACACTCAGCAGGGCCCATCGGCGTGTGGACACGTCCCGTTAGTTACAAACCTTCTCCCAGCAATGGGTTAAATTGCATGGTGAAGCAGAACACCATCGTGGGAGGACCCTCTATAGAAGGACAACTGCGAAAGGGCGGAGGATCCAGATTTACGGACAATGGACTCTGAAAGGTGGTGGAGAGGAGTGGCTTGCCGCCACCACCCATTTAGCCAAAAAACCACCTCTCTTGAATATCATGAAAAAAGGGCTCAATATTATGGGAACATCTGCTACCGCGTCCGGGGTAACGACGAACAACCAATTTTAAATGATGATAATGCGATTTTACATGTTACCGCGTCCGGGGTAACCGACAAACAACCAATTTTGAATGAGGATAATGTGATTTTACATGCTACCGCGTCCGGGGCAGCCGACGACCCTAGGCCTAGGATGACCCCCACCCGGGGTGAAAATCCACACGGTTGTTCCGTTCCGACAAAAACCATCCTAAACTTTGGCACGCTAAACATACGAACACTTGCCAGACCGAGAAAACTAGATCTTGCCCTTAGAGAACTACAAAGGTACAATTGGGATGTTATCGGCCTCTCTGAGACGCACCTCCCCCGGAAAAGTGAGGAGAACCTCTCTAGAGCCTCCCTCTTGTTGTCCGGCCGCAATGACGGCGTTCATTGACAAGGTGTAGGATTCTTCGTATCACCAACTGCCAAAAAATCTCTAATCTCTTTCACCCCAGTCTCAGAAAAAATAACCGTCTTACGACTGAAGGGAGCTGCCAAGAATATCTCTGTCGTCCAAGTCTGTGCCCCAGACTCCGCCAGAAGCGAGGAAGAATGTGATGAATTCTATTTCACACTACAAAGCATCATCGACCAAATCCATTAGAAAGACGTACTGATTGTCATGGGGGACTTTAACGCTATAGAAGGCACGGATAATAGCGGTCAGTCCGATATAATGGGGCCTTTTGGTCACGGTGAACTCAATGCAAGAGGCGAACGATTGCTGGACTTCTGCCGAGAAAACGAGTTATTCGTAACGAATACAATGTTCAAACACCGCCATCGACGTAAAGTGACCTGGAGATCCCCAGACGGTAAAACCGAGAATATGATTGATTATATACTGATATCAAAGCGCTGGAAGTCTTCCGTACTAGACACAGTAGCATTATCTGGAGCAGACTTCGACTCTGACCACACTCTCCTGATGTCAAGGTTCAAGCTAAGAATGAGAAAATTGCAAAAAGTAACAAAAATCCTAAGATTCCGGATGGATCTGCTGCAGGATCACGAAAAAAGGTAGACCTACACTTCCACTCTATCTGAAAAATTTCGAGAGATCCTGGCAAATCATTCTCCCTTGACCACCGCTAATGAGATAGACTCCCTGACCGAGTAGGCCACATCAGCAATCATCGAGACAGCGAACGACGTCCTTAGACGAAAAACTTCCAGTGAAAAACCATGGATCACAGATGAGATCATTGCGCTATGCGAGGATAAGCGACTTTTTTGTAATAAATCCGACCGCCACAGCCGGGATACTTACAAGCTCCTCAAAAGAAGAGTAGAGCGAGAGATCAGAAAGGCACTACGTAACCACCTGCGGAAGAAATGCGAAGACTGCGAAGTACTGTTCAAAAAGAGGAACAGCGGAGCATTTTTCAGAGGGGTACGCGAATTAAGCCGGAAAAAAGAGCCGCAAAAATCAGTGATCCTGGACAAAGACAGAAATGAGATTAGCGATTCGTGGCTGAAACATGAAAGATGGAAAGAATTCTTTAACGATAAACTGAATCCACCAGTAGCTGCGGATCCTGAAATACTAACCCGCTTCCCCATACCCGACCAACAACTCAGACCACCACCCCCGCTCAAGTCAGAAAAAGAGTCAGCAATCAAGTCGCTCAAACAAGGAAAAGACCTTGGCCCAGACGGAGTCACCGCTGAACTCATTAACGTCGGATCGGATGATGTAACTGATCTGTACCACGCCATTGTATCTGCGGTGTGGGAAACCGGCTACGTACCTCGTCAGTGGTGCAAGGCTGCCATTGTACCTATTCACAAAAAGGGGTCAAAGAAAGAGTACGGAAACTACCGTCCGATCAGCCTCACGATCCATCAGTCACGTGTCCTGACAAAAGTCCTACTCCGACCCTTACAAGCAACAACTGCCTTTGCCATTGGAGAATATCAGGTCGGCTTCCGCCCTGAAAGATTCACAATCAATCAGACATTCGTCGTTCGACAACTCATGGAATTATACATCGAATTCAACCAAGAGCTCTACCAACCATTCGTTGACTTCCGTCAGGCATTTGACCTGATATGGCGCGAAGGACTCTGGCAAATCCTCCTTCACTACGGAATCCCTTATGAGATAGTCCAAGTAATAAAGAGGCTGTATGACCAGTCCCGAGGCCAAGTAATAACCGTTGATGGGCTGTCAGAAGAGTTCACATCTTCGTCAGGACTACTCCAGGGTTGCATCTTATCACCACATCTCTTCAACCTCTTTCTAAATTTCGTTCTGTCACTGATGAAGTCGGAATATGGCGCAACAATAGGAAGGCTGCTGATAGACAATCTTGCCTACGTTGATGATATTGTTGAGCTAGCCCACTCTACACAAGAACTGCAGGCACAAGCTGATCAACTCTACGATACCACAAAACCGTTTGGGATGGAGAACAATGCCAGCAAGACCAAAGTCATGGTAAGTACGAGACGTAAACTAGACAACCCGCCCATTATCACCATAGACGGGAGACAGGTTGAAACAGTTGACCACTTCCTGTACCTTGGTAGCCTACTCTCCTCAGATAATTGCCATAGCTCTGACATGAAACGTCGACTTGCACTTGCTAGCTCTAGCTTCCGAAGACTAGCCAACCTCTGGAAAAGCAACCATCTAGCCAACAAACTCAAAATGCGCCTATTCAACAGTTTAGTTATCCCCATAGTTATTTATGGATGCGAAACATGGGACTCTAAAAACCGAAGACAAAAGAAAACTTCTAGCTTTTGAGATGAAATGCCTCCGTCGCATTGCTAGAATCAAATATACTTACTGAATCACAAATGCGAAAGTACGCCAAAGGCTCCAGTCCACTGAAACCATTCTAAGTAAAATCAAGGAGCAACAACTGCGCTGTTTCGGCCACGTCAAGCGAATGGAGCCAAGCCTCCTCCCAAAAATCACCCTTGAAGAATCCCTACATGGCCTTCGTCCACGAGGCAAGACCACGAAAACCATGGATGGAGAACTTCCACTTCGACAATGTCAAGATAGCCCAGTTGTCACGTATCGCACAAGATAGAGCAACGTACCGAGCCCTTACGCATGAGCTAGCAAGAGGAGTGGCCCGAAAACGTCCCACGAGGATGGCCGGGACCTAAGTAAGTAAGTTTTGACATTTTCTTAGCAGGTATACAAGAAAGGGACAATCCTTTCTTGAATTTTTAACAGAAAATTCTACTCCGTTTGATAAAAAAACATGAATTAAACACTTTCTAATGATACCACTTTCCCTAAAACCAAAAATCTCTATCTACAGCTCAAAACAAGAAAAGTTAAAAGGTTTTTCTAAAATTTCAGGGAAAGTAGATGTCAGCTTTTAGTTTTCTGCCGTTTATTCGGATCGCTTTTCCAAGCTCTACAAGTTATGGCAAGACCACTCAATCGATTCTAAATAGTTTGGCCACACAAACTAAAAAAGTTTATAATGGACGAGATAGGCTGATTCTTTACGGTATCGAATCTTCTTAACTATGTCTGCGATTAATAGTTAGCCTTGTGAAAAAAAAAAAACAAACTTATAGGTGATAAAAACTTTGTCACGTTTTTAACGTTACGCTTGTACCACAAAAGCGAAAAATTAAAATAAAAATAAATTCGGTCCGACAAACCTAAGCCAACACTAATTGCTCTGAGCATTATGTACTAATATATATATATATATATATATATATATATATATATATATATATATATATATATATATATATATATATATATAATATATATATATATATATATATATATATATATATATATATATATATATATATATATATATATATATATATAATATATATATGCATATCTATTCATTTTTTACCAGATTCTTCATAGATGAAAAAAATAAAGCTTTAAGCTTTCATATTTTCTGAGTTAAGAAAATTATTCCTTAAAATTTCACTATGACTAGTCATCATAAGACACCGTATATCATGAAGATTTACGCTAGAAAGCAGAATATTACTTGCCTCAACGAACTGGGAATAGGGCTCTTTCTTGACGCTGTTGTCGTGTTTAATTTCAATTTTACCCTCTAGCGTGACTATACTGTGTCTCAGGCATAGCATCAATCCTAGCATTTTCAGTCTTCTAAAGTAGACCATATCTAGAGACATCAGGGGGAAGCTAAGATTGTTCAAATAAGTACGCCTTCAGATTTTGAAACGCACTCTAGATATTATGAAAATATTCAGCGTAGATTTAAAATAGGAGCTAAAAAGTTTTTTTTCCTTCAAAGAGAATACATATTTATGCTGCAAATTTTAATAAACATAAACTACTCTACCTGATGACTAATTCCTTTGTAAACATGCATCTTCAGTTTAATTTCTTTCAAGTGCTTCCCAAATTCTTCAATCCATTGGTAACTGATCGAACTTGGTGTAATAATAAGGGTGGCTTTTGATGGAACAGGAACTTCTTTGGTCCAGCACAGAGGACAAATATAATCACCTCTCCAAGGATCTTCCAAATTATAATTTAAACATCCAGCATGCTGCATCCTTTTACACTTTGAACATTCAACTGTAATACCGTCTGTATTGTTACCACCACAAATACAAAAGAGCTGAGAATCTATAACAGGCAGGACTTTTTTGACAGTTGAATAAGCTTCTAACTGTGATTTAAGATAGGCTTCACGAGCTTCGCGAACAGATTTACTTCTTTGACGTTTGACACATGTATTACAGCTGGCACTTAAGCCACAGACTTGATCAACTACATATTGGATAGTTTGTTTACTTTATCTTTACTGGATCGCCAACTTGCTGACGCAGTGTCATAGCTCGCATCAATAGAAACTGACGTATCTTTCCCACATTCCTTGCACAGATGACGTGCTTTCTTGGGCTTTGGTGGCTCACAATCAAAGATACTCTCTTTTTTATTCCCAGATAGAAGATCATTTTCGAATTTCGGTACTTCAGAAGAAGAGGCGGCCAAATTGTGATGACTGCCATCCAAATGATCATTATTTTGTAAAATATCAGTTGCTTCTTTTATCCCGTCAGTTTCTGAGGGACGGGAAGTCAAAGGAGTCTTTACCTTTTCTGTTTTATTGGCTATTTTCTGCCTACCTCTTGGGCTAGCATTTTTAACAGGAACTGTTGGTTTATCTAATCGTCCATATTCTAGGTTAAATACTTCTGGTTCATTAGTCTTTCTTCTACCTGCTGCAGCACCATGTCTTTCTAGCACCTGAAATGAAAACAATAATCACAATCTGAGGTGGTAATCACACAAAACTATTGAATATAAGCTATAATTGCTTCCTCTAATGTTGTCAACAATTTCTCAAATAGCTTTAAGGCTTAAGTTGTTTTTGGTTTGTAAATTCATATTATACCATTCACTGTGCGTTAACTTTAATTATGTTTTTTGTGTCTTGGACCAGGTTCACACGTGTGCTTTAAGCAACCAACAGCTACCATTTTCGTCAACAAATTTAGACAGGACTCTCCATGCTGCATATTTACACTCTATACTATAACGTTGACTTAAGCTGAATGTTTTATAATAGCATAAGCAAAGGGTAGGGCTCCCTATCATGAAGACAATCATAGGGCTCTTAACTAATAACTATGAAAAATACCGAATTAGGACTTAGTGTTAGAACTCAATTATACTGTACGAATCATTAATTATTCTTCAATTATAATTTAATGAGATTTGTTGTACTCCTTAAAGAGTAAATATTTCAACTAAACGTCTTCTTAAATTCGCTTATGATACTCGTCTAATACCAGTCATTCTCCATATTTCACACAGGTTATCAAGAGCGTGTCCAGGATTTTGTTTGGGGGAGTGGTGAAAAAAAAACTTTAAAAACGCATGAAAATTCGTTTATATGCATTTTTGTTACATTTTATAAATCAGTCGCAAATTTCGGGGGGGGGGGGAGGGGGTCAAACCTGGCACTCTCCCCCCCCCTTAATACGGCTTTGCATGAAATAAATATAATTTAAAGATAATTCAATAGTAGACTTTCAAAAATAGTGACTAATAATTTACTTCAATAATATAAATGTTACAGGATAGAAAATTCATGCAAAATGGGATTTGAATAAAATACTTCAATCGAACAACGAATAAAAAAAAGACCTGTCAATGCTTAAACAAATGTTAACAGAACATACACTTTCAAAATACAGCGTAATCTTATTTAGTACGGGGTGACCAAAAAACACTACCCTAACTATCAATAGACTTCCTTTCTCGCAGTAAAGGTAGAATAAGTGGTGGTATGAGTAGTTTTGGCAGAAGCAGGTATGGTTATTTTCTACTTTGGTGCAAATAGAATATCATTTGTAAGATTTGTAGGCTCCTTGACTTTGGACTGCTATATTGCAATATCAAACTCACATGTGTTGTCAACAAGTAGATATATCCTTCAATACCCAAATCAATACGAACTGTCTTTCGGTTTCGAATTTCTATATTGCAATATCTACAACAAATATGTAATCAACAAGCTAATAAATCTGTAATATAAAAATCAAATACTATTTATGAAATAATACTTAATAAAACTTAGCTCAAGGAACCTGAAAAATTACATATTACACAAGAAGTTTATTAATTAAACTTATGTGGGGGTGCAGGGGGAAGTGATGTCAATACAATACCCCTTTTGAATTAAATATGTCCGTTTGAAAAGCATTATTCTTTCAAGTATCACCATCCACCCCGTCCATCCTTCTATATACGGTGTCTGGCATTTACCCCCCCCCCCCGGAAAAATATCCCCCCCGTGAAAAATAAGGCTTTCCAAATTTGAAAATTTTATTCGAGTTTTTTTTCTGTAGGGGGAAGGAATTTTGGTACTTGTGTTTTATACACCACTCACTCAAGTTTATGCTATGTAAAACTCGAGAAAAAACCGGTTTCTTCGTTAGTGTCTTTCAGCTTAGCGTGAGCAAGACAAAGACAAGTGACAGAATAGATGGGAAATATATAATTTGGGCTATATATTTGCGCATAAGGGGGGAGGGTGAAGTATTTGGACAATTTGAAGTCAGAAAACAATTCCTACTTCATAATATGCAGAATAATTGTACCCAACACATTTTGCATGCAGACCCGCTATACTTTACCCCCCCCCCCGTAATGTGAAAATATATAGCCAAATTTGTTTCTAAAGTAACAAAGAAACTAACAAAGAAACCAGTTTATTCTCAAGTTTTACACATCATAAACTAGAGTGAGTGGAGTATAATACAAAAGTACCAGAATTAATCATGGAGCGAGAGCCGGATTTCCCGGTATTATTTAAAAATGATCAGAAATTAAATTTAAAAAAACAGCCAAACTTAAAACGAACAGAAATTATTACGTATATGAAAAGAGTTGCCCCTTCCACAAGACCTTGCTCTTTACGCTAAAGTTTTGACTTTCTGTCCTAATTCTTTAAGAACGATTTCTGAAACACATTGACCGTCAATGTGGTTAGAACCGTTGAGAACAGGATAATGGGTTTGGAAGTGTCTCACTGGGACATTGAGGAAAAAAGTCGGTTTGCGTGTCAATACGTGGTTTGCTAATAGTAGAATACCGTTTGTTACTGCGGCAGTGAAGGCTGAAGGCACAGTTTATTTTAGCGCAATTTTGAAGGACATTACAGCTTACAGCGTTCTGGGAGCACAATTGTAATTTGTAAATCTTATAATTTTGTTCATAAACCATTATATTTTTATCCTATTTTGTTTTATTTTAGTACCACTATTTTAGTACCGGGTATATGTCTCGCGTGTTGCAGACTAACAGGTTTCTATCCTTTCTGACCTTCGCATTATCGCGTGGGTTCCAGCTAATACAACAGTACCCAAACCGGTTTCTTCGTTACTTTAGAAACAAATGTGGGTTATATATTTGCACATTAGGGGAGGGGGGTAAAGTATAGCGGGTCTGCATGCAAACTGTGTTAGGTACAATTATTCTGCATATTATGAACTAAGAATTGTTTTCCGACTTCAAACTATCCAAAAACTTTACCCCCCCCCCTTTTTTGTGCAAATATATAGCCCAAATTATATATTCCAATCTGTTCTGTCACTAGTCTTTGACTTGTCTCACGTTAAGCTGAAAAAAATTAACGAGGAAACCGGTTTGTTCTCAAGTTTTACACAGCGTAAACTTGAGTGAGTGGCGTATAACACACAAGTACCAAAACCCTTCCCCCTACAAAATATAAAAAACCAAAGCTCAAATGAAATTTTCAAATTTGGAAGCCTTATTTCCACGGAGGGGGGGTATTTTCTGGGGGGATATTTTCAGGGGGGTAAACGCTGGGGGGGGGGGGGGGGGTAAACGCATAGAATCCTATATACATATTCCTTTGATAAATGATTTAAAATGCTTACTTCTGCGCTAAAGATTTTGTGATATTTAGTACCAAACAAAAATTGTCAAAAATGTTAATACCTTGGTTTCTAGGAAACACGCAGTCAATCCACTTGAATATGGATACAAATCTTTTAAAAGCTCTTAAATAGTGCCGAAACAAATTTAAACCCACAGTCAGCACCCCCTCCAATTCCTTCTCTCATCAGTTTGGACCTGTCAAAAAACGATTTGCATCAAACCTTCCCACCATTACATCAAAGGTCAGTGAGATACCGCAAGCAGTTCAGCTCAACGAAAACAAATTCTCCCCCCTCCAACAGTGACAAGGAAACTGTCAAAAAACGAGAGTCACCGAGCCGGTCAAGTAATACACCAGTGTCCATTGAAGCACCACCACCAGCTCATTCCGGGGAATTTAAGACTCCCACCGTATTCTATCACCACAAAGAAGACCCTACTTCCATCCATTCGTTCCCAGGTACTTCGGGTTATGGATGAAAGCTTTTTAGCTGAGTGGTTGAAAGTAAAGATAATCCCAAATGTTGACCAAAGACAATTCGGAAACCTACGCTCTACATCTACCACCCACTATCTTGTTCACCATATGGACATGATTAAATAAAAAGAACAAGTTTTTTAAACTGAAAGTAAGGAGCGACATTAAAACTTAAAACGAACAGAAATTATTTCGTATATGAAAGGGCTGACCCCTCCTCAACGCCTCGCTCTTTACGCTAAAGTTTTGATTGTTTAACAAAAATAGAGGAAAGTCAAACTTTAGCGTAAAAAGCGAGGCGTTGAGGAGGGGACAGCCCCTTTCATATACGGAATAATTTCTGTTCGTTTTAAGTTTTAATGTCGCTCCTTACTTTCAGTTTAAAAAACTTGTTTTTTTTATATATAAGTTCTGATCGTTTTTTAGTTAATGCAGCTTTTATTTTGGCTCACCGTCATTGAATAAGTAAACGAAATTTGCATAAAAATTTTACTTTTCTTTTGCTAAATGGCTATCTCTAAATTTGGTTCTGACGTAATTTACAAATTAACTTACGTAACGAACTTCTATATTCGTATATTTTTCTTCTGGCAAAAAATACAAAGTTGCAGTTTTTGCAGAATTGAGCTTGAAACCTATGTAATAGGGTTTTCTGATACGTTGAATCTGACGGTGTGATCTTCATTACAATTCTTTCACTTGTAGGGGATGTTTCCCCCCTCTTTAAAAATCAGGTAAATTTTCTCAGGCTCGTAGCCTTTGATGAGTAATACTAAACTTAATAAAATTTATATATTTAGAATCAGCATTATAAGCCCATTCTTTTGATACATTTATTGACATCAAAATTCCGTTTTTGAAAGTTTCGATTACTATTGAGCCGTATCGCTTGTTTTTTTTTATTACGTAAATGTTATTACGTATATGAGGGGGTTCTCCCCTTAGTCAATACCACCCTCTTTACGTTAAAAGTTAAAATTTTGTTTAATTCACAAACCCCTGAATCACAAAGGCCGTTTAATTAGAATAGATAGCTCTTTTGAAAGCACTAAAAAAAAAAAAAAACTGAAGCGTAAAGAGCGAGGTACTGACTTGGGGGCGAACCCCCTCATATACGTAATAATTTCTGTTCGTTTTAAGTTCTAATGTTGCTTCTTACTTTCAGTTGAAAAAACTTGTTTTTTTTATTTAATTTCTGATCGTTTTTTAAATAATGCTTGGAAATCCGGCACCCCCTTCATAAAAATGTCCCTTGCCCCAAAGAAACATCCTCCACGGAAAGATTCTCCCGAGTAACCCCCTCCTCCAGCCCCCCCCCACCAGAAAAAAATCCTTCCTGAAAATGTCTGTATACTTCCCAATAACCAATACAATATGTAAGCAATGGGCAAAGTTCATAACTTGCAGCCCTTCCCCTGGGAACTGTGGAGGATTAAGTCATCCTAAAAGACATATTTATTAGATTTTCGACTATGCTGAGCAAAATAGCTATCTCAAATTTTAATGGGTGACTTTGGGGAAAAAATGAGCGTGGGAGGGGGTCTAGTTGCCCTCCATTTATTTGTCACTTAAAAAGGGCACTAGAACTTTCAATTCCGTTCCAATGAGCCCTCCTACGATATTCTAGGACCACTAGGTCAATACGATTACTCCTGAGAAATATATATATATAATATATATATATATAAATAATAAAAAAAAAAAAAAAAAAAAAAAAAAAAAAAAAAAAGCCTAAACACGCATCCGTGATCTTTCTTCTGGCAAAAAATGGAAAATTCCACATTTTTGTAGATAGGAGCTTGAAACCTCTACAGTAGGGTTCTCTGATACGCTGAATATGATGGTGTGATTTTCATTAAGGTTCTATTACTTTTAGGGGGTCTTTCCCCTTTTTTCAAAAATCAGCCAAATTTTCTCAGGCGCGTAACTTTTGATGGGTACGATTAAACTTGATGAAACTTATATATTTTAAATCAGAATTAAAATCTGATTCTTTTGATGTATCTATTGGTATCAAAATTCCGTTTTTTAGAGTTTCGGTTACCATTGAGCCGGGTCGCTCCTTACTTACAGTTCGTTACCACGAACTGTTTGATATGTAACACACTCGAAAAACCCAATATCTGGCTCAATGTTATCGCTGTTGACTTGCGAAAAGCTTTTGATTTAATCAACCACAATATACTATTAAAAAAGCTATCTAATGACTTTCAAGTTGACCCTTATTTAATTAGAATAATTGCGTCTTTCCTCTGTAATAGAACACAAGTCGTGAAATACCTGAATGTATATTCTGATCTCCTCTCAATTTATAATGGTGCGCCCCAAGGAACCCTCTTATTTCCAATTTTATTTCTTACGATGACAAACAACCTTGGTGTTTATTTTCCGGATAGATGGAAATTCGTTGATGATCTAACTGTCTTAGAGACATGCTTAAAAAATTTAAGAAGCAACCCAATGGACATCTTGGAATTGATATCAGCCGAAGCTCTTACTGATGATATGACAGTCAACCCTTTAAAAACAACTATTCTTATTATTGATTTCCTTAAAACTCCCCTTCTTTCTCCTGTCCAATCCCCCCTGAAATGTCTGTTACCACTACGAAATTACTGGGCGTTACCATCTCAAGCGACTTAAAATGGGATTCTCACATTAATGACATCTTAAAACGTGCAAATGCCGGATTTTCCCTCCTTAAACTCCTTTAAATGCCCTAAATCGCCCTAAAGATTTAAATGCCCTAAATCGCAATGTTTGAGGATTTTCCTGTCATTTGTACGCCCAAACCTTGAGTACGCCTGTCCTGTTTGGCATCCTGGCCTTTCCACTGAATTGTCGGACAGAATAGAGACAGTCCAAAACAGGTGCCTAAGATTTATCTTCAATGAGGGTAAAGTACCTTATATTTCCCTTCTTAGGAGAGCTAATCTTGTCACCCTTAAGGAAACGAGAGCAAAAATTACTTTGCGTTTTGCTAACAATACCCTTCATAACCCTGGAGCAACTCCCCTTTTCCCTGGTCAATATTCGCCCCTTCGACCCCGCCTCCCGCGTTCTGTTTCAACAAAAATCCCCCTTCTTGCCCCAATAAGAGTTTGCACCGAAAGATATAGAAGAACTTTTATCCCTTACATAGTTGACATTTTCAATCAGTGAATCTCCGCAGCCCCCCCCCCCCTCACCCACTTTTGACCTCATAGTTATTAATTTTAATGCCCATTTTGCAAATTTGGAGGTTTTTTATTTATGTTTTTTAGTCACTAACTAACTTATGTTTTTGTGTTAATTTTACTTTATCCCCTTGTTAATTTTAAGAGTTTTCGTTTTTTTTGGCATTTTTGCTGACTTGACATTGACCTTCTAATTTTATGAGTTTAATTTGTTTTTGTTTTTAACATTTTTACATATTTGACATTGACCCTTTTATAGGCTTGAGATAGCCGTTTTTCAGCAATAAATCTTATCTTATCTAAACAAATAAAAACTTAATCTTCAGCACGCGCATTAATAATGTATTCATAGATTGATAAAAGGCCTTTTGAAGCTAGCATCTCTTATGCCCATGAAGTCGGAAAGATGGGTATCTTAATTCTATATACCTGCTGTCATTCTGCTATGAAAAAAGTTTTAGTTCATTTTCGTTTTACTTATTGTAGACTGAATTGAATATCTATGACAGAATAATTCGACGAAAAATTTGGTTTTATACTTAGCGTAAATATTTGATGAAAAAGGAATTTTATGTAAAGAATAAATCGAGAGGTGCTGATTTGCTTTTTTTAAATGGTAATTACAGAGAAGTGAACTAACAGTTTTTTTAAATATAATCATAATTTTGGTACTGGTGCATTGTGCGGGCACTGCTATATACCCTGTGGAATGTCAAACGGGAAATGCTACAGTCAAATAGGATGAATATATAATAGTTTAGAAACAAATTTGGGCTATATATTTGCACATTAGGGGGGTGGGGGTAAATCATATCATATATTAGATACATAACCTAACCTATGTACCTTCCCCCCTAAACCTCAAAAAACAACAGTTTAAATATTGTAAACTCAATGAAAACCACGCTTTGCATTCCACTCTAACAACTGTGTTATCACCGGGTATCTGTCTCTCCCGTTTGACAGTGGCATTTCCGGTTTGACATTCCACATACAGTATATAGCAGTGCCCGCATAATGCAACAGTACCAAAATTTAATAATGAGTAAGTCTCCCTAGGGAGGAGGAGGGGGACGGTACCCCCACCCCCCAAAAAAAAACAAAAAAAAAACAAAAAAAAAACGTTTTTCTTTTTATTCCAGGAGAACGCAAACCAGGAACCAGCACCAAAGAAATTCAAGCCCACTGTGGAAATATCACAACAATTGAATACTCCTGGAATGGCTGATATTAATTTTAAATCCAATGGTGAATTTGAGAGATTTAAGCCTATACAACAAGTAGGCTGTTTAGATTCCTTTTTAATCTAGTTTCCATATTTGAAAATTCTTCTTCTGCACAATTCCCGTTACTCTTTCCACTAAAGTTTGAGCCCCCACCAAAAATGTTTCTAGATGAATAAATAGAAATTAAAAAAGTTCTTTTTCATAATGTCTCGGGGGAATGCAATTCCTCATTTTATTTATATTCGTTTTTAACAAGATAATCTTTAGCTTAGATAATTTGAGAGGCAGTTGGAAAACAAATTCCTTTCAATCACGATCTGGCCTTTTTAAGTCTAAGAAGGTTTTCAGTTATTTTTTTTTAGAAAATCAAGAGTCAAAAGTGGGATGGGGGATTGGTCACAGTCCTCCCTACTCATAGACACACTGCAATAACAATAGAGATCGAATCTTTTGCCAATTTTTAGTTATTTTGTATAATTAAACGACAATTTGGTTCAAAACCAGCTCCCCCAAAACGCTTTCGTAGAAATATTCTGTGATAGCCAATAGTAGTGTGGTAGTACTCAACGCGAACTACACAAGCCTGAGGCATGGATATGTGTCCCGTTTCCCGGGTATGTGGCTTACCACGGGCAGGCATCTATTACTACAGACGGTACATGCCTTACCAGACTGGTTTATGAGGCAACACCTATTTCCTGGGCCAATCAGAGATGTTTCTACTAACGGTACTCCATAAGACAATAATAGATACGAAACTAAATTGCATAAAATGCCTTACCACGGACAGGCATCTATTGATAGAGGGTACAAGACTTTTCAGACATGTTTTTCTAGGTTCAATAGCCAAAACTAGAGATCGTCATATTCCGTATTCAAAGGTGGTCTCTTTGTAAAAAATACTAGTTTTGGCCCGGAGGCCTTATAATCATGTTTTTTCGGTATAAATTACGATGCAATTAGTTTTTCTAGATCAGTTGAAAAAACAACTTGAAAAAATAACTTTTTATAGTTAAATTTATTCGTTTGTTTGAATAAGTTATTCAACGAGTAAAATATATTAATTGCTCTGATTAATTATTTGCTCTGATATGAGATTAGATGGAGAATTCTAAGAGAACGCATGTGAGTACTTTTTTTTATGCTGTATAAAAAAAATCCATTTTGTGTTGGCATTAAGTCTTCACTGGCCTATATTGAACTGATGTGTAAATATGGTATTATCATATAATGGAAAAACAAAGTTTACTGTTACACGAGCCAATTCTTCTGAATTTTAGCTAAGATGTATCGGGTTTATCATGCAGTCCCATCTAAATCCTTTTTCAGGTATAAGGTTGTAAATCGATTTGATATATTTATGATGAACTTTGTCTGTTAAAATATTTACTAAAAATTAAAAAAACATGGATGACTGTAAGGGTCGTTTATATGGAACAATAAGAAGCTTTTTTTTTCAAAAGAACTAAACAATTTAACGTAAGGAGCTAGCTGTTGAGAAGGAGACAACCCCCCTTCGTATACGTAACAACTTCTCTTCGTTTTAAGTTTTAATGTTGCTCCTTACTTTCAGACTCATGAAACACAAGGGTCGTTTCATTGAAACAATGAAAAGTTTTTTTGAAGAAGTACTAAACAATTTAACGTAAAGAGCGAGCTGTTGAGGATGAGGCAACCCCCCTTCATTTACGTAATAATTTCTGTTTGTTTTGAGTTTTAATGTTGCTCCTTACTTTCAGTTGAAAAAGCTTCTTTTTTTGTTTTTTTTTTATTTAACGCTTTACAAAATTTACTGATATACCAAATAAGAATTATTCATCGGAGTTGCATTAAGAATAAGTAAAAGCGATCCAAAAGTAATTTTTAAAGTAATTAAATTAAAAAAACTAAGTCTTTCCAAATAAAAGTATGCGTCTCCTTTAAATACGTACAATATCGTTAATGTGTTAAGCTTTGGTTTTGGGAGAGGGGGGGGGCAGGGGGTTAGGATTATTCTGAATTAATATCAAACGGACATAATAGTCAAAGTTGTGGTATTTTTTTATGTATCGTATTTAAAATATATCTAGCCTAGGCTCAATATGAGACTCGTGTTCTTTATACAAGTTTGGGGAGATTGAAATTTAAGCCCATGAGTTTTAAAAACGTGACGTTTATATTTGAAAAAAGACATACAATTTTTTAATTTATCATGGGTGAACTTTGGTTTTGGGTGAGTGGGGGTTAGGATTATTCTGAATTAAGATCAAACAGACATAATAGTCAAAGTTGTGTTATTTTTTATGTATCGTATTTCAAAATATATCTAGCCTAGGCTCCATCTGAGACTTGGGTTCTTTATACAAGTTTAGGGAGATTGAAATTTAAGCCTATGAGTTTCAAAAACGTGACGTTCATATTTGAAAAAGAGACATATAATTTTTCATTTATCATGTGTGAACTTGGTTTTGGAGGGAGGGGGGCTAGGATTATTCTGAATAAAACCTGATGGAGCTAATACACAAAATCAAGTTATTTTTATGCATAATATATTTTAAATATTGCCTAGGACTACTAGAATTCTTTCATACCTGGGGAAAAACCTGAAAATTATTTTTTATTCAAGGATATTGATACTGAATGTCCAGACCAAAAGCAACCGAAGCTCAATCCCAGGACTGACGCCACTGATATAGCAATCAAATCAGATCATTGAACATGGCTAGGGGAACTGTGATCGCATACGCCCCGTCAACTGATAGACAA
>JAPEVW010000145.1:22500-25000 GCA_027921565.1 Artemia sinica | reverse complement strand
TTATACATCACTGTGAATATATGGAGGCATAATTGTCCTTTACTTAGTTTCAGCTTAATTTGATGATCGAGCCTTTATGTAATAAGAGACGAAACTCAAACAATCAAGTAGCTAACTAAGTCGAATGTATGGAGTGGTTTGTTATTTCAGTGATTTACTAACCTATACTATAGTTTAAGTGGCCTATATAATTTAGTATAGGCAAGAGGTCGTTCTTTATTATAAAATGTAATAAAAATAATTGTTTTAATTACAAAAGGTTTTTAACCCCGTTAATTTCCTTCAAAATGAGCCATTGAACAACTCTCTACAATGTTCCAGTGCCATGCTATCTGTTGAATTACTAACCTATACTATAATTAAGTGGCGTATAAAATTTAGTATAGGTAAGAGGTCGTTCTTTATTATAATTTTTGTTTTGATCTGACTCCTTTGTTAGGAACTATGGGTTTTTATATTTCTTAACATTGGACGTGATCGTCTCTTACTAGGTTGCTAGCTACCGCTGCAACCCGGATTCTTTGTTATAACTTATCGATACGCCTGGTCGGTTGAATACCTTTGCTTTTTCTTTTCAAGATACTATCTCTGTTGTTTGTGTAGTACTGTTTTTTTAACTTGCGTGTAGCTTGCTTTGATCTAACCATTATCTAATTGTGAATGAGAACATTTACAGTTTTGACGCTTCTTATATTGTAACGTATTGACAAGAAACCATTTATGATGAGCTATATCGGTCCTTTATGTAATTTTATATTTCTTAACATTGGACGTGATCGTCTCTTACTAAGTTGCTAGCTACCGCTGCAACCCGGATACTTTATTATGAAATAAATTACAAACAGGAAAAAGCCTACGGCTTTTTCTTCTTTGGAATAGTAAGAGACGATCGTCAAATAATCAGGCAGCTAACTAGGATTATAATTTGTTCTTTAACATAAACTTCATTAATCGGATATTTTAATATATCCTATATGGTCTAGAGGTTGGGATAGCTCTCACCCAGTAGGCTTGAGTTCAATTTCTGTTTGGGAAATTTTTATTTATGATGATTTCTTAAGGAACATAATTAAAATTTCTTAATGTAATAAAAATAATTTGTTTTAATTACAAAAGGTTTTTAACCCCATTAATTTCCTTTAAAATGAGCCATTGAACAACTCTCTACGATGTTCCAGTGCCATGCTATCTGTTGAAGTACTAACCTATACTATAATTAAGTGGCGTATAAAATTTAGTATAGGCAAGAGGTCGTTCTTTATTATAACAACCCGGATATCATAAAACAATTAATTAGCTTTTTACACATATCTCATATGGTCTAGTGGTTTAGGATAGTTGGCTTTCAACCAATTGGCTTGGGTTCGAATCCCGGTGTGGGAATTATTTTTAAAACAAAATCAGGTGAAATTAATTAGCTAATTTGACAAGACATAGGTAACTAAGGGCAAGAGTTCGTTCTTTACTATAAAACAGGCTCGGGTTCGATTCCCGGTGTGGGAAAATTTTTAACTCTATAATCTTCGAATATTTGAACCTTTTATAATTTATAATGATGTATAATATAAATACTGTAATCTTAACTATATTAACTATAGTGAAGTTGCGTATGCAAGTTAGTATAGGGAAGAGTTCGATCTTTATTATAATTTTATATCAGTTACTATGGGAGAGAGATCGTTCTTTACTGTAATTTATTGTAAAATAATTTGTTTTAATTACAAAATGTTTTTAACCCCATTAATTTCCTTCAAAATGAGCCATTGAACATCTCTCTACAATATTCCAGTGCCATGCTATCTGTTGAATTACTAACCTATACTATAATTACGTGGCGTATAAAATTTAGTATAGGTAAGAGGTCGTTCTTTATTATAATTATATAGTAATTATGACGTCACTGCATCAAAAATACAGTTTTTATTGGAAAAATTTATTCTCTTTTAGAAATAATTTATTTTAGTTACAAAAGGTTTTTAACCCAATTAATTTCCTTTAAAATGAGCTATTGAACAACCCTCTACGATGTTCCAGTGCCAAGCTATCTGTGGAAAAGAAAAAGAAAAAAAAAAGAAAAAAATATCCCGTTTGGGGAGAATAACGTGGTAAAAGTCTATTTTCTTGATTTTCAAGCCAATATATTTTCTTTATTATTCAAGCCAAAGGGCGGTAAGTTTCCTTTATGGAGGATTTGGACAAGGCGGTTCTAATGGTGTACTTTTTGTTTTGATCTGACTCTTTTTTTAGGAGCTACGGGTTTTTATATTTCTTAACATTGGAGGTGATCGTCTCTTACTAGGTTGCTAGCTACCGCTGCAACCCGGATGTGTGTATATGTGTGTATGTGTATATGTGTGTATGTGTGTAGATGTGTGTATGTGTGTATGTGTGTGTATGTGTGTATGTGTGTATATGTGTGTATGTGTGTATATGTGCGTATGTGTGTGTATGTGTGTATATGTGTGTATGTGTGCATGAGTGTATGTGTGTATGTGTGCAT
>JAPEVW010000145.1:0-17500 GCA_027921565.1 Artemia sinica | reverse complement strand
AAGGAATGGAATATGACAAAGGTCGCTCGCCAATGTCAGGCTATGGTCCTGGCAGTTGGTTTGCTAAGCTGCTTCGCTCTGCCCTGCCCTTGGCTAAAAAACATATTGTGCCGGCTGTTGTGAATTTCGCATCCCCTACATTGCACGATTGGGGCTCTGGCAAAGATTTTAAAGAAAGTGTTTCAGGAAACCTCAGGTTCGGTGCACGATCAATGGGCGAGCGATTGAAATCTCGACAAAGTCGGATAGGTTTTAAAGGGTCGAGAAACACCACATCACTCATCAGTCTCTACTCAGGTCAGAAGCGAAAGATATCACCCTTGTCGTTGCGGAACAAGAACATAACAGAATAAAAAAAAAACAAGAAATAAAATTGCTATATCGGAAGAGGACTTCTTGCCATAGAAATCTATCAGATAGATGGCGTATCTACCACACAAGAAATTCAACCCCTCAATTACTTCATGTTTCAATCTTTTCAATGCAGAAAATATCGATGGGAGTGTATAACATGGTAGCTATGACCAATTCTACCCACAACAACCGCTCTCTAAAAACATTCATTTTCAAATTTACTCCAATGAAGACTATTTCGTGGATTTGTCTTCCACCTTTATAGATTCCACATTTATTTGCATGTGGAAGTCAAGAAATCTAACAATGAAATGACAAGGCCTACTAATGAATTATCCTGTGAAAATTGTGTACTGCATAATTTATTTAAACAAATCAGTGCCTACATAGCCGGAATATTGATGAGACCTACCAACAATTTATCAAACTATAATTCATGTTGATTCCAAAGTCCTATAAGAAATTGCATGGTTAAGCCAACGGCTATGAATATACAATGGACAATGAGAGTATAAATATACTTAGAGAGGTGACAACTAATGAATTGCATTTAGTTGGTAAAATAAATCACAAGATATTTAATTTACCGCAATGGCTACCATTAAATGTTAAGGTGGACTTAAAATTAACACTCGCCACATCCAATTTCCTTTTGCAAAAGATACATGCTGATGCACCTGATACAACAGTCTCTCTCCCCCTCGGCAAAACTTCATGTACGAAAATGACAGGTTATGAGTTCTGTTGTTTTGGCAATTGTAAAATTGAGAGCTAGCGGAGATAATATCAAACTGCTCGTTCCTCATAAAATCACTCATCAGCGACATATTGGCACAGGTTCACGCACCTACATCGACTCTTCATTTATGAATGGCAGAATTCTTTCAAAATTTTCTCCGATATTTGTAAAAATTGCGTGCAAAGTAAATGGAATCCCACTATAAAATCTATCTTTTAATAAATCCTATAGGACCTTATACGAGTTGACAATGCAGTTCCTAGATTGAGATCCGCAACCATTGTATTGGACTTTTCGGGCACTCTAGACATGAGTATTGTATGAACGGGAGGTGCACGTTTAGAATGCACCTTTGCCGGGCCATTGACAGAGAAAATTGCATTAATCCCACTAAATCAATTTGAAACTTATTGGGAAATCACCCTCGACGGTAGTAGTCTATTAGACCTCGCCCCATGAACGCAAATCAAATAATCAACGTATTTAACTTATTATACATGTCCAAATAAAAATCCTACTATATACCCTCAGATTTCTTTGAACGAAATTCAAAGTGTTAACAATACCTTTATCATTGTCAAAAGTGGTCCATCAAACGTAAAGATGAGTCATTAGCTATGCATCTTTCAAACAGCAAAGAATATAGAAATTTTTATTCTCTTGGGCTACCAAATACATTCTACATTCCACGTATCAACAACTTTATTGAAAACAATGGGAAATCTATTACTTAAAACCAGATGAGAGTACAAAATTTGTCAACCAAAAGCTGTGGTTTTCAGGCATTATTGTATTTTGTTTTCCTATGTCGTGGTTATACTTATCATGAATTTCTCACCATTTACGTGGAAAAACCTCACCTGAATGATTTCATAGTGGAAAATAGACTTTCATAACCGTGTAATATTGATTTCAGTGCCCTAAGATAAAAAGGTTCTAATATTTTCGTAAATTTGTTTATTAATAAAAATATATGTACAAAGTCTTTTCTTCTTCTTCTAGATGCAGATGATCATCGACAACAACTAATGGCAGAAGATCATTTGGATTCACCTTGTATTGATCGTGAAGTGAAAAGTCAGGATCAAATTTCCTAGAGTACAATGTAACTTCACTCTTATTGTATCTCTTTGTGAAGTCAATGATACTTTTTTCGTTCATACTGTAAAATTCACGTGTTTCAAATTGTTTATTTGAAGCATATTCACACAGAGTATTCTCAAATGAACAATTATTCTCTGTAACGGCCAAAGAAAAATCAGTGGACTTATAATCATAATAGCCATTGTCTTCACAACAATGACCTAGAAACCATATTCTTTTGTTATTCCAACAATTGAAGCGTGTGCCAGGTTCTTTCTCCAAAAACAATTTGAAACCACGATGATAACAGTCTCGTAGAAATAAAACTAAAATCTCGTTTAGGTTTTTTTTTTCAATCATACCAGGATAGTTGTTTTCCCACTGATCAACTTATCATAGTGACATTTGGAGCATAAGAATCCTCTAGTGTGAGAGTTACATACTTCTTCAATACAGGAATTACAAACCTTAATTTGAACTAAATATCCTCTGTGTAGTCTACAAGGATTGCATAATCTACACTTTTTATCATGCTCGTCTACAATAGTGCAGTTCTCAGAGGATGACCAACTGCCCAACGGGTACAAACACAGTGGGCATGTGTAGAACATTTTTTCACTATTGTCTCTCTCCCACTGCTAATCACAAACTGATTCACGTTCAAGAAAACATTCCTTCACATTGACTATCCCACAGAAGATTATCTCCCATTGGTCCCCCTGAGAGCGGATGGAGGAGTAATGGAAAGACTGGGTAATGCTCATAACAAAAGTACAATGTAACTGTTCTGTCTCATTCAGCACATCAATAAATTGATTAAGCTCTTGGACCGCGACGCATAAGTCTCATAAAATAATCCAAGGGTGGAGAGTCCTGTTTCATCATATCATCAATCATACTTGGGCTAAGGATTCTCTTCAGCACCGATAACCTCTGAAAATGATCATTCAGATTCAACCATTTCTCTCTCTCTCTTTCTCTGTCTCCCTCTCTTTCTCTCTCTCTCTCTCTCTCTCTCTCTCTCTCATCTCTCCTCTCTCTCTCTCTCTCTCTCTCTCTCTCTCTCTCTCTCTCTCTCTCTCTCTCTCTCTCCTCTCTCTCTCTCTCTCTCTCTCTCTCGCTCACTACTAATTACAAACTAACTAACGCTTTGAAAAATTCTTATACATCGACTACTCGCTTAGGACTATCACCTATTATCCCCCTAGAGGGAGGAGGAGGAGGAGTAGACGAGTGATAACCAACTATAATACCTAACAACAAGAAGAAAAATATTGTCAATGTAGAAACATTTTAGTTTTTCAAAAATTGTAATATTAAAATAGCATATACATATATATATATATATATATATATATATATATATATATATATATATTATATATATATATATATATATATATATATATATATACATATATATATATATATATATCACTTTTTTCCATACTGATTCAATTCATTGCCTTCAATATATTTTACATTTGTATCTAAAGCATCTTGTAGTCTATGTATATTCATTATCTTAACTTTTGTTGCAAAACATAACTGTTCCTCCGACTTGAATATGCTCAATGTTAGCACGTATCTTGCAAACATCTCATCCCACCAGAGGGTTAACAAACCCCCCCCCCCTTTGTAATTTCTACTGCAACGTTGGGGACTCTTGTCTTAGTATATATTTAAAACAGCACAAAAATCCAATTCTTTTGATGCATCTATTGGTACCAAAATTCCGTTTTTAGAGTTTCGGTTACTATTGAGACGAGTCGCTCAAATCAAACTTCTAAAATTCCACCTTATATCTAGTCAGTGAAGGCTGCTAAATCATTTTGGCATAATGAAATCAAAAAACATTAATAAATAGTTAATTATGAGTTCACTCCCCTCCTAAAATGCAAGCACAAGAAGTGTTGGGCATGGGGACCTAATTTTCCCTAGAACGATCGGAGCATTGCCTATCCCGAGAAAAGAAGAGGACCACCGGAATACAGGGACAGGGAAATAGGAAAGTACCATAGGATGTAATTTTCCCAATGATTATAGGAGTATAGGGGCATGGGAGAGGAAGAAAGGACGTAATTTTCCCTAAGACGATCAGACAGATAGACCCCTTATTACTGAAACATGCTGTTTTTATTAGGAGGTTTTAACGTCCACGTCGGTAGAAATGTGGATAGATAGTATCCTAGTCTAGGTAAATTTGGTGTCGGAAAAGACAACAGTAATGGGTAAAGACTGTTGCAATTTTGTAGGTATAACAATCTAGTTATAACCAATACTGTATTTGGTCATAAAATGGCCCCTAAATTAACATGGTATCCACATGAAGTAAGACAGCAAAACGTACCGATTATATTATTGTAAACTAAAGACTGGCAGAATCAATACAAGATACTAGGGTATATAGGAGTGCTGTAATTGATATTAAAAGTAAAGATCACCATCTAGTAGTGTCTAGGGTTAATTTAAAGCTGAAATTTCGGAAGAGTAACTACCGTCTGGGAAATTATGACGTTGGTAGACTCCGGAATGAGAAGTGAGAAAAGCTTTTCAGGAACAGTTGAATACTAAACTGGAAAGTTTAAAATTTGACAATGTAGAAGATGGATGGAATAATTTTAGGAACATAATTTGCGAAATAGCTGATGATGTCTTATGGAAGAAAGTTACGAACGCAGCTAGCATTATTAGCAAAGAGGCTTTATGTTTAAGAGAGAAAAATGGGCTTGTATAAGAATTATCTGAGTGATAGATCATATAAAATAAGAGGAATGTAAATAAAGTGGAGAAAACATTAAATATGAACTAAGGTGTGAAGTGGAGACCATGTATAAAATTGACGAGGATCTGGAAGATGCAGCTAAACGGCATAATAGTACAATATTGTACTGGGATGTTAATAAATTGAGAGTGAGTAGTCAATCTGGACTTCTCCCAGTTAAAGATAGAAACAGGGCCACAATTAGTGATATGGGAATGGTTGAAGATATATGGACGGATAATTTTGAGAATGTGCTAAACCAGGATAGAGTTACAGGAAAAGATATCAAGGAAAATAAAAAACTTTGTGGCACCTTAGATGTAAAGGAAGATTTATTTTGTGAGGATGAAATAGCGAAAGTAATCAAAGGATTACAAAATAATAAAGTCCAAGGTGCTTTTGATGTGGCAAATGAGTTTCTTAAATATGACGGCTATGAGATTACAAATAAGTTACTGAAGATTATAAATTTGATTTTTGAAAAAGGGGAAGTACCCAGGGATTTTAGAAAAATCCCTGTATAAATAAAAGGTGATAAGAGTGAGGGTTAATTATAGAGGTATTAGACTGGTCTCATTAGGTAGCAAATTACTTATTATGATGACTTTTCAGTCTGAAATTACTTTTCAGACTGAAAGATGCTGTAGACTAAGTTTTATGAGAATAACAGTGCGGTTCTAGGAAGAGTAGAGGATGTGTCGACCAAACGTTCACTCTTAGGTTAATAATTGAGCAGTGCCTGAGTCATCAAACACCTTTAGTACTCAGTTTTATAGATTATGAGCAAGCGTTTTATTAAGCTGATAGGAGCTTTAGCGAAGATTCTATCCTTGCATGGTAGGTCATACCAGACAAATACATTAAAGTGATTAGTGCTATGTACGAGAATGCACTGCTGCAGTTAAGGTAGGTAATAAGGTTAGTAGCTTGTTTCATATTCAAACAGGAGTTAAGCAAGGTTGTGTTCTATCCCCACTTATACGGATCATTATGATGGACCTTGTCTTAAGGAGCACAGGAAAGGCAATGGGAGAACACGGAATCAATTGGAGAAGAAAAACTTTCCTGGACTTAGATTATGCTGATGATTTAAGCATCCTAGATGAAAGTGTGGGCAAAATGAATGAACTTTTAGAGGTTTCGCGAGTTCAGGGTGCTAGAATAGATTTGAAAATTAATGCTAAGAAGACTAAGACGCTATATCTCAAAATTTTGATTGGATATGTTTGGGGGAATGATGGGCGTGGGGGGGGGGCTAGTTGCCCTCCAATCACTTTCGACTATTCAAAAGGGCACTAGCCCTTTGAATTTCCAATCGAATGAGCCTGTTTTGAAGTTTCTACGACAACGCCTTCTATAAAAACCTTTTATGCCCCTAGGGGATAACTTAAAACCCTTGTTCTGAGGGTTGTGGGGGAGTGTCCTCCTCAAAAACATATTTTCTACCTGGAAATCAACTACGCTGAACAAAATGGCTATCTAAAAATTTTGATTCGCTGTATTTGGGGGAATGATGGGCGTGGGGGGGCTAGTTGCCCTCCAATCACTTTCAACTATTAAAAAGGGTACTAGCCCTTTGAATTTCCAATCGAATGAGCCTGTTTTGAAGTTTTTACGACAACGCCTTCTATAAAAAACCTTATATGCCCCCAGGGCATAACTTAAAACCCTCGCCAAACTGAGGATGAACAGGTGACATTGGATAACGAAAAGATCGATCAAGTGAACAGCTTCACTTACCTTGGTACTATTATTAGTAAACACGGTGGGAGCAGTGAAGATGTTAAAAGTAGAATAGCCAAGGCTCAGGGGTTTTTTTTCACAGTTGAAAAGCTTGAAAGAATAGGAAGATAAGTTTGCGAACCAAGATTAGAACATTGGAAACTACAGTGAAGGCAGTGGTCAAATATGTTTCTGAAGCACGGGCGCTCCAAAATCGGAGGCATAGGCTACCATATCTATCAATTTGTAAAATATACACTTGACTTGTTTTGATTTCGAACAACCCTACACTAACATTAGCCTTATTAGCTTAAACCACAAGTTTAAGATTTTTTTCCCCTTCCTCTTGGGATTGGTTCCTGATCCTAAAAATTTATAGCTAGAACACTAGTTCTTACTTGCCACCAAGTTTGGTTGAGGTCTGGCAACCTTTTCAGGGGGATTATTGGTTAACACAAATTTAGGAACTACCTTCCTCACAGAGGCTGGATTTGGTCCTGACAGATCCAAAGCAAAACTTTGGCAAAAGTTTTTGCTTATCAATCAGGATTGAAATCTCAGAGCCCCTATCTGTTGTTCAAATGACAAGATTCTGGAAAACACCCCTCTTGCTCCCCACCTATGAGTTGAATCCTTGCTAGACATGTTTTAATCTAATCATTCTCTATTCATTTCTTGCATACCAAATGTTTGGATGGTTGATAAAAACTGAAAGTTTTATAAGAAAACACAAAATAATTAAAAAATGTAGGATTCCAGATTGGCTATACCAGAATCATTGCCTAGCAATCTTAAAGTGGTACAGATAATTGCATGTTCTGAGAGAGTTCTAAATTATATGACCCTTAATAAGGTCATTTTTACAGCTAGGATAGCTTTGTTTTGCTTCTTGTTTATACTATTTAGCAGGCTAGAAAAAAGATGATATTAGCCAGTATATTCAAAATTATATCAGTACCATTGAGTCTTTTCAAAAAGCAATAAATCACTAATTTTCCCCTCGCTAAAGATTTATATTGCCAGTTTTTACCCTATTATAACTTAGAAGTAGCTTACTATGGTGGAGTTTTGGATAGGTAGTAAATCCCTTTGAACATCAAGCTCCCTCTGATTTTCAACAATCAATGCAAGAACTTCAAGAGTCTTTCCAAGGCCCATTTCGTCAGCCAAGATCCCTCCTTTTACAGCAGAATAAATGTTCGGCATATCATTGGCCAAGGTTTCCCCTAGAAAGAAATTAGGGAGATTAGTGACACTGAACTGGGAGGGGGGGGGAATCAATTCATCACAGCCCAAGTCTGTCTGGGATCAACACAGCAGTGCAAAGCTATGTCAGTTTCATGGCTATATTTACCCTTGAGCGTCACCACTCCCTGAGTGCCAGCCTGATCAACTTCTAAATTGGATTTTGCTGAGAAGTTCACTCGGAATTGTTGTTAGCCTTGGCATTATTAACGGCGGCTTAGCTAATTGCACGCTTTGAGTCAGCGTGGATTAAATAATTGACTCTTAAACAGGTACGCCTTTCTATTTTAAGTAGCTAGTAATTACCATCGAGATGACGGAATCAACGGAAGTCCAGCTACAGATTTAAAAAAAATGAAATGAAATGTCAATAGAGCTTAAAAAACTGGATCCCTTGTGCGAAAAGGTAGAAAAACTATCTATGGAATTTTCGTCAATTTCGGAATCTCTAAATAAGAAAATTTGTGAAGTGGAAAAAAGATCGGAAAATACAGAGGCGGAAGTTCGTGAGCTTAAAATGGAAATTTCAAAGAATAAAAAGATAATGGATAGAATCGAGGCGGATCAAAAAAGGTGTAATGTGATATTCTACAATTTTGACCCAAAGATAAGGGGTTCTAGTCTAAAAGAGGATGCTTAAATGAAATAGTAAGAGGTGCCAGGTTTATGCAGACAGATATTAAAGATGTTTTTCGTTTACCTTCAAACCAGAAAGTCAAACCAGTCGTAATTAAATTAGCGTCTATGGAATTAAAAAAATCCATATTTACTTCGGCTGCACTTTTCAAAAGGTTTTATTTGTCAGTAGCCCCAGATTATACTTCTTCAGATTTATTGACACGGAGCAAGTTGATACCAATTTTGGAAGCCGCGCGTACGGAAGGCCATTTACGTCCAAAGCTGAGGGGTGTGAGACTTTTCGTGGGGGATAAGATTTTTGCATACGATAGTGAATTGGGTAAAGTGAAAGAAATTTATCGAGAACAACGGAAGGTTATAGCAGTAGAGGAAATAAGAACCCATGATCATCAGAGTTCCGATTTAAATCGTAATATGCGCACGGGTAATGAAGTAATGGTCAATGCAAGTTCACTAAGTAACAAAGGATCAAAATCAGTCACGCTAGGGATAGAGAATGAAGTTCAAAAAGAAAAACGTATGAGTGTTGAGGTGGCTAGTAGCCCTCATGTTGATTCTAAAGAACCTGGTACATCTTACGCTCGTGCAAATCAGATTAATCAGATTATTTCGCGTGAGAGAAGCGGATCGGTAAATTCGGCTGCTAGTTGCCAGAGTTTTGGAAGCGCTGCTTCTGTATTTAGTGTAGAAGATGGGGACCCGGCTGCTTTATTTGTGGGCAGTATTATACTCCCGTTAGCCAAGAACCTGCGGTGGATTTAGCTCAGCAGAGTGTGAGACAGGGCAAAAGAAATAATAAGAACATTAGCCCTTTGGAGCAGGATAAAGGCGCAAAAAAAGTGCTCGAGAAACGGAGACGATTCAGGATTACGAATCATTTGGGCCTCGCCCGATAGTAAAAGCTCCGGTTTTTTATCAGGAGCATCCTAGTTGGGAGGATATAGTAGTGCCTGGGAACCAGTCAAAATTGCCAAAATAGGGAATACAGGGCCATAGTGAATCGTGCTTAAGTTTTGTAGTTTGGGATTTACAAGGTTATAGTAGGGAAAAGTTAGAAAATTTATTAGAGTCAAGTACATCAGCCGGTTGTGAAAGTTGGGATGTTGTTTGCCTTGTCGAGACGTGGAATTCTCTAGATGAATTTTCGTCGTATAAGGACTTTGATGTTTTTGAGTGTCGGAGAAAAGTCTCGGCAAATGGGAGATACTATGGAGGAGTTTCAGTGCTTCTAAGGAAGGGTGTATTTAATTTATTTCGTAGGCTAGAAAGTGAGTCTGAAAATTTATTATGGTTATTATTATCAGTTAAAAATGTTCACCTTGTTGTGTGTGTTGTTTATTTGCCTCCGAATAATAGTTCTTACAACCGTGAAGATACATGGGAATTGGTTGAAAATGAAACTCAGTTGTATAAAAGAATGTTCCCTTGCCGTAATTTTATTTCTCTAGGAGACTTCAATGCATATACTAGTGAAGAGGACGAGTTGCAGGCTGGTGAACCCCTTGTAAATGAACCAGGTCAGAATGTTTGTTTGGAGAATGAATGTGAGTATGTTTTCCCTAGTAGGAAAAGTAGGGATAGGTCTCGGAAATTAAATAGATGGGGAAGGAATTTAATAAATTTTTGTAAAAAGGAAGGGTTAATAATTATGAACGGAAGGTTGGGGGAGATTTTGGTGTGGGTCATTTTACGTGTTATAGTGGGTTTAGCCCGAGTTTAATTGATTATATTTTATGTAATTTTTTCTCTTTGGCCCCGGGCGGTCGACCTCAGGGTCCTAGAGTTGGTTGGATCTGACCATCTGCCAGTGAGTATTATGCTGAGAGCGTGTATTCGACAGTCCAGAAGGGGAAAGGAAAGGTCTACGTGCAAGGAAAGGATCCGTAAACTAGTTTGGATAGCCAAGGAGAAAGAAGAATTGGTTAAAATGGAACTAGAAAGTGAGGAATTTCAGAATGATTGCCATTCGATTTTGAATTTTTCAGAACCAGCTGAATTGCACCAAATTGTTTCGGTACTTGCAGATATAATTTATGAGAGAATCAAGTCTTTATCTCAGGATAAAAAACATCCGGCCAGAAAAGATGAGGGTTTTTTCGATGAGGAATGTAGGCAGAAAAGGGAAGAGGTAATTAGGGTTTTCAGGCTACTTAAAGCAACAGACCCATTGGATCAGAAAACGAACTTGCGCAGGTTAGCTGAATATAGGAAACTAAGGTTAGATTATAATAGGGTTAAAAGAGTTGGAAAGAGAGAGAGGCATAAGAAAATTAATGAGGAAATTAAGAGAGCTTATAGTGTGAATAACTCAAGAGAGTTTTGATCGGTTGTTAAATGTTCAATCCAGGGCCCGGGAATAAGAGGAGACGTCCCAGCAGTTGAGACGTGGCCAGATTATTTTGAGAATAGAGTCAGAATATGTTAGGACGAATGAGTCGAATGGTTCAGAGGATAGATAGTCAGGTCTAGGGACGGCAACATATCCTTTAAGGCAGAATGATTATGATTTAATTAGGCCTGTATCTCAACCAGAAATTTGGGATCAGTTGAAAAGGATGAATGGAAATTCGTGTCCAGGAACAGATGGCAAATCTACAAAGGTTCTGAAGTTAGGAAGGACAACTTTAATGCCCATGTTGGCTGCAATTTTCTCGTTTGTAGTAGAGAAAGCTTGTTGGCCTCGCTCATGGGACATTTCTGTAGCAGTGCCTCTTTTTAAGAAGGGTAATAGGAAGTTACATGAAAACTTTAGGTCTATCTTTATGGGGAATGTGGTAAGTAAATTGTTTTGTAAGGTTCTGGAATTTAGGCTAAGAGATTGGTTAGATAAGGAGGAAATACTTAGCCCGATACAAGCGGGATTCAGATCGACATTCAGCACTATTGACCATATTTTTACTTTGGATGCATTGAGAAGGAAATAGGCTAGAGGAAAAAATGGTCGGCTATTCGTAGCCTTTTTAGACCTGAAAAGTGCTTTTGATTCGGTAAATAGGAGGTTATTAATTGAAAGTCTGTTAGAAATAGGCTTGCCGTCTTGTTTTGTAGCAATAATAGCAGATATGTATCGGAGGGTGAAATTTTCTGTGAAGGTTATGGGAAACTTTTCTAGGCTGGTCACGTCTCATGTGGGTGTGAAACAAGGATGTACATTATCTCCTAAGCTCTTCTCCTTGTTTGTTAATGATTTAGATAGGTTTATGAAAAATAATGGAGCCCCTTATGTATCTTTGGATTGGTTTAGGCTATCATGCATGTTATTCGCGGATGATATAGCTCTAGTGGTGGATAGCAGAGATAACCTTCAGAAGCAATTAGATATAATAAAAAATTATTTAGAAAAGAAGGAGTTAGAGTTGAACGCTAAGAAATCAGTAGCATTAGTGTTTAGGAGTAAAGGAGATGTTGATTCAGAGGTTCATTTTAATTTTGGAGGAAAGGTTTTAGAGGTTAAAGAAGAATTTGTTTATTTGGGTGTTAAGTTCAGTGCATTAAGGGGGATGTCTAGGCATGTAGAAGATTGTAATTTAAGGGGTAATAGGCTAATAAATATGCTTTTGAGAAGTAATTTAAATCAGCTAGTTGACATGAGGATCCAGAAAAGAGTTTTCCAGACAAAGGTAGCTTCTAGTCTACATTGGGGCTCTGAGGTTTGGGGTTTTGCTAAAGGAGCTAAGCTAGAAGTAGTTCAGCTAAGATATTTTAAGAGAATTCTAGGCTTGAAGGATTCATTTAGTTCAGTGGTACTGAAAGGAGATTTGGGGCTTTTTTCTTTAAGGAGTGTTAGATTGGTTAGAATGGTAAAATTCTGGGAGAAGATAATTAGGCTACCTAGAGTTCGGCTTCTTAAGGCAGCTTATTTGGAGAGCTTGAAGGATGGTAGACGTGATTCATGGTCAAATCAGGTCAAGAAAATACTGGACCTTTGTGGACTTTCGGAGATGTGGAATGAAGGAAAAGGCCCTATGGATGAAACCGTGTCAGTATGGAAGGAAGTCCAGCGAACCCTAAAGGATCAAGAAATCCAAGAGTGGCAAGCTCATAAGGACCAATCTATGTCTTTGAGGTTTTACTCCCAAGCCAAAGACGGTTGGGGGAGGAGGTTTATCTTAAATTTGGGTTGAATAAAGAGGATTTGAAGAATTTGTTGTTGGTAAGAGGGGATAGTTTGGATTTAGGTGAGAGAAGATATGTAGCATCTGTCTGGTTTTTATGCAAAGTAACAAAAGAGACGAAAATTAATGAACAAGAGAGTAGTGAAGAATGATGTATGCAAAGTAATATTTGGCAGGGAAAGTCACTGGTGATAAATCGCTAGGAGTGGCACCGTGATTGCGCGATTTTCGGGGAACTAAATTTTTTTTTCGGGGTGACGCATAGATTTTCGGGGAAATACCCGAAAATTCGGGGATAGTGCAAGCCCTGCTTGATTTCTAATCAGGAAAATCGAAATACTAAACCAGACGAGAAAGAAAAGCTCGACTTTGCGGTTGACGCAATAAAGAATAGCCGCAAAATTAATTTAAAGTCGACCAAACGCCGCCGCCTCTGTCAGCGGCGGCACGCCTTTGGCGCACCGGCGGCGTTACGACACTTCGGCGGCGTTCGACCATGCCTCTCGTCGGCGGCGTTCGGTCGATATGCCGGCGCGGCGCCGGGTCTGGATGTAAGGTATGCCCCGAGGGCATTTAAGGTTTTTATGGAAACGGTGGTTGTGTGAACTCCACAGGGGGCTCATTGGATTGGAAATCAGAAGTTGAAGAGCCATTTTTAAGAGTCAAATTTATTGGAGGGCAGCTATACCCCCCCCCCCCCCCTCACATGTCATATTTGCCTCCAATGCATCCAATAGAATGACTCATCAAAATGCCATTCCATATATATATATATATATATATATATATATATATATATATATATATATATATATATAATATATATATATATATATATATATATATATATATATATATATATATATATATATATATATATATATATATATATATATATATATATATATATATATATTATATATATATATATATATTATATATATATATATATATATATATATATATATATATATATATATATATTATATATATATATATATATATATATATATATATATATATATATATATATACATTGGGAAAGTTTTTTTTCTTTTTGTGAAGGAAATTTTTGGGAAAGTTTAGGCTGGGGGGCTGGCCCTTATGTCTGCCCAATGTGTGGATTGGTGAATGAAAACTTATTTCATTTTGTATCCGAGTGTGAAGAGCTGTCTGAGTTGCGGAATGAATTTTTGACGAGCGTTTGGGAGCGAATGCTGGTTAATAGAGCGGATGGCTGAGAGGAACGCATGTGCTATTAAACAGTTGTGTAAGTTTCTTCGTTTAGGGATCAAATATAGGGAATCATGTTTGAGGGGATAGCCTGATACTATTTTTATGATTTGAATTTTATTATATGGTGTTTGTTGGTTAAAAGTCGAACCTTGGTGTGTTTCTTTTTTTGTCAATTTATTGTTCTTTTTTCTTTTTTCCTTTTTTGATTTTTACTATCTAAAGTTGTTTTTTGTTCCTGAGTGTTGGTTTGTAGATTGTATTATGTGTTACTATGGCGCACAGGCTTTTTGCAATAAATCTTATCTTATCTTATAATCAATCAGTTCATGGTAACAAATTGTAAGTAAAGAATGACTTGCACTAATAGTAGCCAAACCTCAAATATATATATAGTATATATATATATATATATATATATATATATATATATATAATATATATAGATATATATATATATATATATATATATATATATATATATATATATATATATATATATATATATATATAATATATATATATATATATATATATAAATTCAGCATATTATCAAACTTCCCAGCTGCAGAGGTTTCAAGCCCCTACCTTTCAAAAGATAGCTTATTCAAAAAGAATTGAACGTTTTAGTGGCCTTTTTAGCAGCAAAAAAGATATCGCCATCACAAAGTAGTAAATGCTATTAGTGAAAACTTTGAAATAACCAATTTAAACTAACTTTTATGCTAACTATGACAATAGTTAATCACAAAATTAGATATAGCTATTTCTGGTAATTTAAAATTATCAAAAACTATAGTATCTATCCAGCTTTCAAGCTTCTATCGCATAAAGTTGCATGGTGGTGCATTGTTAGTAGAGGTCTAAGTACCATTTTGCTTGAAGCTATAGGAATCTCCATGTTATTTGCTTGAAGCTATATGAATCTCCATGTTATTTGCTTGAAGCTATAGGAATCTCCATGTTATTTGCCGAGACAATGGATTTGCTTGCCTTATGTTCCTTGGTGTCTTTCCAGAGCATGTACTTATGGATTTGGGTGGATTATGTTCCCTCCCATGCTATTATAAGGGCTTATGTTCCCTCCCATGCTATTTTAAGGGCTTATGTTCCCTCCCATGCTATTCTAAGGGCTTATACTCCCTCCCATGCTATTTTAAGGGTTTATGTCCCCTTCCATGCTATTCTATGTTCCTTCCATTGTTATTCTATGGGACCTCTACACGTGATTAAAACACGTTATGAAACTACGTGCTATTTGCTTATGCCCCGTTGGTACCATTCCAAACGAGCGGGGATTCCCCCATTGGTTCCTGGCAGTAGGCTACGCATATCAAGTTGAAAATTTGACAGAATGAGGTATTTGAGGTGGAACTTGAACTAAATCAAAATACACTATGTGCACGCAGATTTTCAAATTGGCATATCTCAAAAAGGGATTTGTGTATTAAGTTGGAACTTTCAGAGAGTGCTTAAAGGGAAAGTCAATTTGTGAATACTTCGATATGTACTGTATAATACACAAGTGATGTTTGGACAGTGTTGTCAATTTCAAATAGTTTAACGTTATACTATACGAAGAAGTTGATACTAAGAGGGGTGTAGATGACAAGAAAAGAATTGTAATAACGGATAGCTTTACTTCTTCGATGTGTTCCATATAATACATAAGTGGTGAGGTGATGGCAGAAGGATCTCTTAGAGTACTTATAGTGCTGTACGGTGGGCCGAGCTGCTAGCGAAAACCCCGTCTGGATAAGTTGAAATAAAAAATTTAACAAGAAATGGCTGAAAAGTGTTTTGGGGGGAGATGGGTTGATTGTGTACTGTATAATACACAAGTGATGTTTGGACAGTGTTGTCAATTTAAAATATACTTCGATTTTTTTAAAAGGGTTAAAGTGATTAGCAATTACGAGCGGGGATTCCCCGCTGGTTTTTTTAAATCGAAAACTAGAGATTGTCAAATTGCGTATTAAGGAATGCTTTTGTAGGGAAAGCTGTCAAACACCCGTGTGTTATCCACAGTTCCATTTTTGAAGTCTGTGCTATCAAGAGCGGTTTCTGATTTGTTTTGGAGAATTGCCATTAGCCAACAATAGTTTAGAAATAAAAAAATTAACAAAAAATGGCTGAAAAGTGTTTTGGGGGACAGGGGATGATTGTGTACTGTATAATACAAAAGTGATGTTTGGACAGTGTTGTCAATTTAAAATAGTTAAGAAATAAAAAAATTTAACAAGAAATGCCTGAAAAGTGTTTTGGGGGGAGACGGGTTGATTGTGTACTGTATAATACACAAGTGATGTTTGGACAGTGTTGTCAATTTAAAATATACTTCGATGTGTTGTCAATTTAAAATAGTTCAAAAATAAAAAAATATAACAAGAAATGGCTGAAAAGTGTTTTGGGGGAAGACGGGTCGATTGTGTACTGTATAATACACAAGTGATGTTTGGACAGTGTTGTCAATTTAATATATACTTCGATGTGTTGTCAATTTAAAATAGTTAAGAAATAAAAAAATTTAACAAGAAATGCCTGAAAAGTGTTTTGGGGGGAGATGGGTTGATTGTGTACTGTATAATACACAAGTGATGTTTGGACAGTGTTGTCAATTTAAAATATACTTCGATGTGTTGTTAATTTAAAATAGTTTAGAAATAAAAAAATTTAACAAGAAATGGCTGAAAAGTATTTTGGAGGGAGATGGGTTGATTGTGTACTGTATAATACACAAGTGATGTTTGGACAGTGTTGTCAATTTAAAATAGTTTAACGTTATACTATACAAAGAAGTTGATACTAAAGGGGTGTAGATGACAAGAAAAGAATTGTAATAACGGATAGATTTACTTCTTCAATGTGTTCCATATCATACATAAGTAGTGGAGTGAAGGGAGCAGGGTGTCTTAGAGTACTTATAGTGAGATAGTGGAGGGGGGAGTTGCGAGTACCAAGTCACATGATAGTTACGCTATTATAGAAAATAATTTCAAAATACCAAGTCACATGATAGTTACGCTATTATAGAAAATAGATGTTTGGACAGTGTTGTCAATTTAAAATAGTTAAGAAATAAAAAAAATTAACAAGAAATGGCAGAAAAGTGTTTTGGGGGGAAACGGGTTGATTGTGTACTGTATAATACACAAGTGATGTTTGGACAGTGTTGTCAATTTAAAATATACTTTGATGTGTTGTCAATTTAAAATAGTTAAAATAAAAAAATTTAACAAGAAATGCCTGAAAAGTGTTTTGGGGGGAGATGGGTTGATTGTGTACTGTATAATACACAAGTGATGTTTGGACAGTGTTGTCAATTTAAAATATACTTCGATGTGTTGTCAATTTAAAATAGTTAAAATAAAAAAATTTAACAAGAAATGCCTGAAAAGTGTTTTGGGGGGAGATGGGTTGATTGTGTACTGTATAATACACAAGTGATGTTTGGACAGTGTTGTCAATTTAAATATACTTCGATGTGTTGTTAATTTAAAATAGTTTAGAAATAAAAACATTTAACAAGAAATGGCTGAAAAGTATTTTGGAGGGAGATGGGTTGATTGTGTACTGTATAATGCACAAGTGATGTTTGGACAGTGT